>JABXWE010022637.1:0-11848 GCA_014611495.1 Limonius californicus
AAATAAAAAGGACCTTCAGTTGCCTTAGGTGTTAATTGGTTTTAGGATAAAGCTACTAAATTATACTATACTTTTGTGAGCTTCAGCGTCACTGGTGTTTTTTTAACTGAATGCCTAACTTAAATCCCGTAACACCAGTGGCGAAGAGTTACCTGAACGTTCAAGGATAATCATGTAATGCAAACTTTTGTGTCATAATAATTCGTGTCCGTTTATTGTATTGCCACTTTCTATTTATTTTATTATATGTGTTTTAAAGTTTATTGTCTCTTATTGTGTCTTTTGAACCTGTTGTAAGAAATTTGCAAGCTTTAAATATATAGGAGGAGGCACAAAACACGGTAAGTTCCCTCCCCGTAAGCAGCGGGCCCTCGACCTTCCGCGAGGACCTACAAAACCAGCTGGACTTTGGAAGGTGGCGCCCACTTATTTCGACGAATCCTGTATACAACTTTAAGCATTTTCTCTATAAGCGATTTTTAGCGAACTCCCCCCTACTCCTCTGAGCAAGCCGCTGGCCTTTACCATCCTTTTTTTTTTTGCGGGTCCAAGAAAAGCGCGTTTGGCCGTACCGAAAATTTCTTAGCACGCCAACGTGCGATTTTCTTTGTTCCACAATTCTCGTAGCGAGAATTGGCCCGTAACAAATTTGGCGCCGTAACGTGAATCTTTTTTGGCCCGTAACATTTCTTTGGACTGGGAGACGTCTTCGATCGCCATTCCATGCTTTGTCTCTTGCTTTCTGGATCGTACTGGAAGCACCACGACTCGTCACCAGTAAGAATTGAATCCAGAAAATTTGGGTCACTGTTGGCTGTTGCATTGAAGTCGCGGGAGGCGTTCACTCGATGCGCTTTTTGCTCAGCGGTCAAATTGTGCGGGACAAATTTGGCACAGACCTTCCTTTTCTGCAAAATCCTTCTCCAAAATGGTTCTAATGGTTTCACGGCTAATACTCAGTTCCTGCTCCATCATTCTCAGTGTCAGTCTTCGATCAGCCGCCACAAGTTGTCGGACTTTTTCGATCGTTACGGGGTTTCTCGTTGTGATCGGACGACCCGGCTTCTGATCATCGTAAAGGTCCTGCCGACCTTCACGAAATCTGGCAAACCACTCGAAAACGTGAGAACGGGACATGGCCTCATCGCCGTACACAGTTTTCAACATCTCGAATGTCTCCGTGGCTGTTTCCCCCCATTTGAAACAAAACTTAATGTTCGCTCTCTGCTCAATGTTTGACTTGTGTCGCATGTGACAGCTGCACTAACTTGTTCATTCGCATGCACAGCCTACCACCCCACGTTCTGACAGGATGCCGTTTTAGCTATGTGTAGACGAAAGTTTCAGCTACAATTTGGATATGATTTGGAAACAGTCAGTTTCTTATAACGTCCGCAGTAGTGCCAATCCCGTTTAATATTTGTCCGACCTCGTATGTTTGGTTGCAACACAAGATGTTTATACTCTGCATGGTAACGCTGGGAAATCGAACCCAAGCCATAATCGAAGTTTTACTGAGCTCCCACCGCACGCACGTTAAATTTTAGGTCTTATGTAAATACTTACTTACAAGAAAGAACTGCAATATTTCATTATAAAGTCAGTGATCTGAAGGTATTGCCATATATTAGTTTCATAATTATCATTTGTTGTGGCCTTCGCTTTATTTGTTTTAAACTCGCTCTTGGTTTCTATACACAATTTGTTTTTTATTTTATTTGAAAGCGCTGAAATGATGCTATTATGATGCGCTTTGTGGTAGCCTTTTTATTGTTATATCTGGACTGGAATATCCGCCATATTCTATTTAGAAAGGCATAAATTAAATGTAACTTTCTACATAATCAAACCATTATATTCGCTACCCCGTTCCTCCTGTGTCTTATGAATTTCTACCTGAACGCTGGAAATGTAGCTAATGTAAATGACAATACCTATAATAGACGATAAAATAAATTGGTGATAGAGTCTTGGAATTATTATGATTGTAAATGAATTAGCCAATCCTGAGCTTGGGCTTGTGTGTATTATGTACTTAAAACTTGAAAGCAGATACATTATAATAACGTGAAAAAAATTCGCTAAATTAAGTCCACATATATCATAAACGTAGATTGATGTAACTGTATTTTTGCGCTACATCTAGCAATTTTTTCTACAATTTTTCTGATAATGCTAATGATAACTTACACTTTTGTGCTACTATCAAACGTATTTAATAAATTAACCACATACATACATCTACTAGTAAACGGAAAATATACGTCTAAGTTTTTCTTATAAAACGTTAAACAACTTTAAAAATTAAATGACAAAATTACTTAAAATAAATAGTAAGGTCTAATTTAACAAAGCCGTTTCAAACAGACCCATCTTATCACATTGAAGCACCTGCTTATTTTCTTCTGGTGTTGGTAAAATTCACTAGATGAAATTGGGATGGGACTACTGCGACCTGTTGAACTTGAACTTCAAAACGAAAGTCCATCACTTCTTGCTTTTTTCTAAGTTCCTCGCAGAAAATCTTTGGACTGAGTTATCTTCTTATTCGTAAAATCGTTGCACACGGTAATCAACCAAAATATTATTTACTGCTTATTACTCCAAATCAAATATGCTAATAAACTCATAAATACGTTGCACTTCCATATTTTCTTTTTAAATTCATAACCTCAAACTTCCTTCACTTTCATATTGTTGTTGATTCGTTGTTAGTTATTTGTTTTATTGTATTTTAAATTAAATTCGATAGCTATTCCCGTTGAAGTTCTAGAATATGATGCGAATATCTCCGAAATAATTAACAGGTATAATACTTTGTCCAACTGGTAGATAGTTCCTACCCTTGAAGTTTGTTGACGTTCTAAACGTCAAACCCTGATACAAATAAAACATGTCGAAAAAACAACTGAAGTCTACTCAAGTTATTTTGATACTCTGCCCCAAATTCTTGATTTTCAGCAAATTCCCGAATTTTATCAATTTTTCACCCAGATAAGTAACAAATAACGCTGATTTGAATCGTAACACTTAATAACATAGTTTTATTCAAACAGGGTATAATAAATACAGAAAATTGCAATTTTAATTGACTCGCCAGACGAGCGTCTGTTAACATTGATATTTTCATGGCAAGTCTTTGCTGTTTTTTTTTTCTTTTTTTAAAAAGTAACCATGGCAACATGATAATTCAAACAGAAATAAGTGCATTTTACAAAAAACATGTGACTCCTTCACCAATGGAAAAACATATTGCAATTAACATAAATTAACCAAATCTTAAATTTGTATTCGTAAATAACATTTTGAAAATATGATTTACATCAAAACTGAAATTTTAGCCATAGTCCTTATTTAAAAAGAAGTGTTTTGCCACCTCATACGGCCTATCAATTATTTGTTTAACAAAATTCTCATTCATTTTGAATATAAATCACCTAAAATTAATAATATTGTAACTAATGATTATCAAAATCATATTAAAATGCTCTCCACACCCATATCCAAATATTACTCAGAGAAAACATACAAATGAAAGGACCATTTTCCTCCAAAATTACATGTTAGTTGACAGTTGCCGAACATAATACAGAAATCTCATATCTGATTGTTTTCCAGCTGAAAAACTCACAGTCAAGTTTGATAAACACCTCTAATACCTTAATACAATTATTACGACTACGAATAAACAAAACGTAACAGACAATTCAAAGGCTAGACAGCAGATCAACGCAAACAAAATCAACGGAGGTAACAGACACTAATAGAACGTGACCTTTACTCGGTTTTTACAACTTGTTTTTCAGGTTTAAAGCATAAAATAGCTTTAAGTTATCTAAATAATTTCATTTTCTATTCTATTTAGATATTTAAATCAAGGTTCATATAACATAGCATATACCCTTTATAAGTTCCTCTGTGTTATGCTTTTGAATCATGATCGACATGTGAATTTTTAACTGAATCGCTATTTCTAGAGGTTCGTCTTTCCTACTTTGAATAACTCCAGCACCGTTGTGTAAATGGAAATCTACAATCACATTTCTTAATGTGGTTGTTAATATAAATAATTTTTGTTACATCTCAACCTACTTGTGCGTAAATGTGGGATACATATGCGAATGTGGTTTTTAATAAACCTGCTGCTGTTTTCGTAACCTTTTAAAGATCTGAATCATATTTGTCTATCTTCAACTTGGTTTATCCATAGTCTTGATAATTATAAACTCAAATTCCCCTGAAAGTATAGAGTAACAGAAAAAAGGACGTGTACGGTTTGACTAGCTAAACACACATTTCGTGAATTTATAAAAGAAAAATAATTTGTGTATGCTGCATTACAAGGGATACGTTAGCAATAGATATTATAGGCAGAACGATTTTCAAGTTAAAAGCTGTTTTTGTTTAATTACAAGGAAAGGTTTGTAAAGCTCAGGCGTATAAGGTTATGTAAATGAACATGAAAATTTTCACTTCGTAGTGTATCGAGTGGAAAAGGAAATAAGTTTTAAATTTGCGAAGAAAATACCTCAACCATTATCAGTTTTGCACTAATTTGGCTTGTTTTAAGCTCTTTCCTGACAACTATTTAACATATAATTCCTCTCCAAGATACTCTGAATCGCTTACCAACATGGAACGATACAAATGGACCAAGAATATCTGCATCTAAATCTAAGCGCATTCACTTGTCAAGATAACAACGTGGAATAGACGCTCACCTTATACTCAATAACAAACCTTTGCAACAAGTAACACACCTCCGATATCTGGGCCTGACATTTTACCGATAATTAACATGAGTACGTCACATTCTAGAATTAAAAAACGATTGCAACAAAAATCTAGACCAAATGAAAACATGAAAACTGTTGTTATGGGTAATTGTCTGCCAGCTATCCTCGATTTTTGGGAGTATCGTTGACTGCAGACCGTTTCTTTATGAGCGCGATTTTCGGTCTTGGATTTAGCTGTTTTTGAATACCTGTTTCAATTTGGAGATTTGTGGGTTTTTTGCCGAATTATGGATGTGAGAGGACTTCCATCTGGGTTTTGTTGGGCGTTGTTGGAAGTTGTGCCTTTGGTTGCTAGTGTAAAGGAGATGTTCCGACATTTTGATGAATTTCAAGTTTCTTGGATTATTTGGAACATCTTTATCTACAAGCAGAATTCGTTATTCTCGCTTCAACAAAAAAAAGTTTCCTCGTTTCAGCATTTTGTGAGATCTACGAGTTTTATTGCCAACACGTTCAGTTCGTAGGTGTATTTCCAGGCCAGATTGTAGTTTATTTTGATGTTATATGCTGAAAATTATATTTGTATGTTCAAATTTTTAGGTAATTTTGTGAATTTTGATAATTGTCGTATATGTATATGAATGTTTATCACTTACCTTTATGATACTATTTCAGCATTGTTATACTTATTCTTGACACTGGGTACCTATGTGTATTGACTTTGCGTTTATTGTGATCAGCACATGTTGTTTGTTTATAATTTCAATTTTGAATTTGACAGTTGTAGCAATGAATTCATTCACGGCAACGGAATTTTAGACAATAGTAAATTTTGTATTTGTTTTCATTACTTGGTTTATGGCCAGTTCTGCGGACTTTTTGCTATCATTAAACTTCAGTGTCCGGCGCTACCCTCTTGCATGCTACGCGTTACATTAGCTGGATTCTTGAGAGCGTCAGGCCTGACGTCAATAAATCGCCTAGCGGAATATTACTATCACTATTCAGTGTCAGTTTAGATTTTGTGAACTGAGTCAATTTATGTCAACGTAGGGATACGTCCGCTAGATTGCGTTCCATCCAATAACTACTTAGTTCTTAATTATTAATTGCCTTCGAATTAATATTGTTGGGGACACTGTTGTCTAGGACGGTTAACGTTATAAACTGCTGCTTGTTTGTTATAATTATTATTTTGTCTTGTACGTTCTTATTTGCATTTATTGGACATTTATAATTGACCATATACTTCTAAATGATTGTTATATTATTGACTGTATATAGGATTTGTTTACAGCATTTACATTATATTGGTATTTTATTGACTTTCTATTTTGTATTTTGGGAACCCGTAAATTTATGCTTCGAGGTAAGAGTTTACCCTCATCTGCATCCGTTGAGGTAGGTATTTGGCTTTACTGCAGTACGTTGGTGTTGGATTCTGGCGCTCTTTATTTCATCTACGTTTAATCACCCATTCGTCGCAGTGAATACACCGAATCTTTGCAGTAAGTTACCCACGGATAATAATTCGGGGTTCCTGATTTGTTGTAAAACATTAGTATTTCCGTATTTTCGTTACCGCCGTTTGTTATATAAAACAGTTTCATACGTGGGGCGCTACAAAACAAATCCTGATGATCGTAATCAATTCATTAATATATACCAAACTGGAATACACGTTTTATTTAGGAAGGCACTATAAAGTCAATCATTAAAACTATTTATGTCGTATATAATAACGGTCTTTATACTGTCCTCTGATGCCGCCGTACTAAACCAGACGAGACCATCATCTTCTGAGTTGTACACTACCAATTCTAAATAGCTCCCAACACCCCCCAACTACAAACATCTTAAGAACAATACGTTTCAAAAAAATTTTCGGCTCAATCCCAACTACATAATCTCAGAAAGCAATTGCAAATACAAAATTATAATCCTTTTACTTACCTTCCCAAAATACCACCGTGGAAAATATGTTCACCTCACATAATCTTAGAATTAAATAACCTTTCAGAATAAACCACACATGCACCGCTCTACAAAACAAAGTTATACGAGATTCTACATACATATCCAGATTACCACTGCAGATGGCTCTATAATAAATGACAACGTAGGATATGCGTACGTCAGTATTACCCACAAACAAAACTTCAAACTAAGTGAATAGAACTTTGTTTAACTGCCGAACTGTACGCCATAGAGTATAGACTATATTTCTCACGTTGCCTATAAAAACTACTTACATCGTTTTAGTAAATCCCGTAAGCGCGCTGAAATCACTATTAAATATATACAGTGAAAATCCTTACCTTAAAAGAATTCTAAGTCAGCTAAAGGAAAATTAAAAAAGTATAATATTTATATGGATAACATCGCATACTGGAATCAAACACAACGAGGTCCCTGATGCACTAGCAAAAGAGGCCCAGCAAAAAAGCAGAGTTGGATGACATTACCGAAATTTTACCCAAGGAAAATTTTCAAAAAACAATAAATTATGAAGAATACAAAAAAGCACACTGGAATGGATCCCGAAACGTTAACTAAGCTGAAAATATGAAGTGGCACTCGTAAGGCTAAGAATAGGACAAACACGTATTTCCCACGGACATCCCTTTCAATGTAACATCCAAAACAGTCTAGAACAAATATTAGGGAATCAGGGAACATGTGAAGAAGTTTATTAAATTTGTAAAAGTGACCGAATTAATAAATAACATACAGGGTGTTCATTTGAAAACTTCCCACTCCCAATATCTCGGTGCACAAAGCTTTCTGAAAAAATCGCCGAAACACATCAACAGTATTAGCGATGGGGACATATTTTTACATAGTAGTGACATAACACATTTTAGATGGCAAGGGGTGATACCTCATTTGAAAGGTCTTCGTATTGTCTACATTTTGGCGTTTTATTTTTTAAAACCGATCGATTCGTTTTTGAGATATTAAGGGAACGCATTATTGGATGTTTTTCTTGTCAGTACTTGTCAAATTGTTTGGCATTAATTTTTGATGTTTGTTTAAACTGCTTAATTAGTGTGGCGCGTATTGATATTTAGTAAATTTGTTCTCTTGATAATTATTAAAAATGGGATACACTTTGGGTGAAAAAGTTGAAATTGTGTTAATTTATGGAGCTGAAAATCAATGCGTGTAATGAACGCCATCCAAATAAGTCCACGTCCCATAGGTATGTCCTAGACCTTCTAGCAAAATTTATTGAGACTGGAATAGAAAACGTACTGAACCCAGAGTTTTAAATCAGGCCACTCAAATTGAGATATTAGGACATTTTGGTATAAACCCTAGAAGTTCGCTCCGCCAAATTGCCGCCGCAACTGACATTACATTAGGTTCAGTTCATAAAGTAGCAAAACTTCATAAATTTCATCCCTACCAAATGCAAATCTGCCATGAGCTAAATGAAGACGATTTTAACAGGAGAATTGAATTTTGTGAACAAATGACTGGCATGATTAATAATAATAATGAAATATTGAAGAATACTTGCTTCAGTGATGAATACACATTTTATTTAAACGGATTTGTAAATAGACACAACAGTAGATATTGGAGTAACGAAAATCCACACATTTTTACAGAAGGACATACTCACTATCCCGAAAAACTTAATGTGTGGGCAGGTATTTTAGGAGATCAAGTGATTGGGCCTTTGTTCATCGAAAGAATTTGAATGGTTTCGTGTATTTGGATATGTTGGAAAATGCTATTAATCCACTAATAACTGAAGCAGTTGAAAATCAACGTGATGCAGATGGTAATTTACTAATTGATGAGGAACAACTATACTTTATATTTTCAGCAGGACGGTGCCCCTCCTCATTATGTTTTACCGGTTCGGCAGTGGTTGCAGAATACATTTCCCGGTAAATGGATAGGTCGAAGAGGAGCTATAGAGTGGCCAGCTAGGTCCCCCGGCTTAACTCCCTTAGATTTTTTTCTGTGGGGCCATTTAAAATCGGTTGTTTTTACGCCTCAACTGCAAAGTATAGCCGATCTCCGTCAACGAACAATTGAAGAATGTCGATCAATTCCAAGACATGTTTTCCAAAACGTCAGAGAACACGTTGAACAATGGATATATTGTTGCTTAGCCAACAATGGACAGCATTTTGAGCAGTTATTGAGATAATAAATTCCAAATAACTTTATTTCCAATAATTAGTTGTATTTTTAATACTGATTTAAATAAAAATGATACCAATAAGTATACACGGTCCTTTTTGTTTTAATAAACTGAAACACCTTTCCCCTAATATCTCAAAAACGAATCGACCGATTTTAAAAAACAAAACGTCAAAATGTAGGCAATACGAAGATCTTTCAAATGACCCCCCTTGCCATTTAAAATTTTTAAGGGGGCGGCTCTGGGGGGTAGGCGGATGAAACGTGTTATGTCACTATTATGTAAAAATATGTCCCCCTCGCTAATACTGTTGACGTGTCTCGGCGATTTTATCAGAAAGTCTTGTGCACCAAGATATTGGGGGTGGGAAGTTTTCAAATGAACACCCTGTATAACACCCATAGTAATACAATAGTTTGCTGATAAAATCCTAAGCAGTTAGAGTACATTAAAAAATTAAAGAGAGGAAAAAATTATTTTACAAATATAATCTTTCTTATACCAATTAAAAATCTTATTAAAAATAGTAAACTTGTTAGAACAATTATTGCAACATTCAAATTTTCTAATTAACAACCTGATATTTTGTTCCATGTAATTCTACGTTCAGATCCGTTCATTCACTGCAAATTACCGTAGTATTCGGCTACTGCCACACTTTTGTGCTAATCATAGGCTTACAATCCCACCACACGTGCTGTACTCCAGTTTGGTGTTGGAATTAATTATGTACCTAAAACTTGATTGTGTACTGAACTTAATGCAGAACTGATGTATATAGTATCTAAAACAGACATAAAGAGCATTGAAAATGAGCCTAAGAATATTGTTTGGAGTTTGTCTTTGATGACAGACAACTGAAAATAGCATTAGCAAATTAAAGGTATGTTGAAGTTTATAATTATCAGCCCTGGTCGCATGTTATGGTACTGCTTGTGTTTAATAAACAAAAGTGTGTCACTGTGTGAATAGTCGGTTGATTTTATAGCATTTCGAAATACACTCTAGGTAGGTAGAAACACAGCACATTCGGTAAACAATATCCTTAAAGTTGGAAGGTGTCCCGCGAGAGCCACTGGCAAAATTGCTTTTGACTGCTTTTCTAAGTTTTGATGAAAAAATATAACTTATGTTACTGTCGAGAACAAATTATGTTATTTTTCCTACTTTCGAGATTGTTTCAAAAAGCAACGTCGTCACCAGTAAGGGGGAGCTCCGCTCAACAACTACACAGATAGATTGTGTAGTTGTGTAGTTCTGTAGGTAACCCAAATATAATTTACGAGACCTGCTTAACCCCAAAACTTAGTTACAAATCCGAGCAAAACACGAACAGTTCCTGGTAGGTACTTCGCTGGAGTTACTACAAAGGCCAATTATAATTTCTAACTGATGTTTCGGATATTAACACAAAACCCAAACTTACACATCTCTATAATTAGAAATTATATGACGCTCATTCTGTACAATCGCAAAACGTTGTAATCGAATTAAAGTGAATTACAGTACACAAATTCAGCTTCAAATATGTGTGTGTGTGCAAATTTCTAATTGTAATCATAGTGGCATTAGAAACTGTAATGCTTAGTAAAGGCAAATAAGTAGTACATACAGTCGAAGACTTAATGATGATTTGTACATTCTGTTACATTAACTACAAGGACTGATAATATAACGGCGGTTATATATCAATTGGGCGTTTGAACTAAATCATGTCAGATAGGCGATATGCGTATATCCATGATGATTTTCTTATACGTTTATTTGCGATCACTGTATTTTACACTTTTAGCTACTTGTACCGTTC
The DNA here is from genome assembly GCA_014611495.1 of Limonius californicus. Classification (NCBI taxonomy): domain Eukaryota; kingdom Metazoa; phylum Arthropoda; class Insecta; order Coleoptera; family Elateridae; genus Limonius; species Limonius californicus. The sequence goes on from JABXWE010022637.1 coordinate 10,703, forward strand.
CAATTACTATTCAAAAGAGGTAGCTATGAATAGTATAAGTACTGATTGAATAATTAGAAATTGCAACTATCACCAACTGTCCTTGTCAACAATCATTGTATATCCAGTGGTTTTCACCGAACCTGTTAGTCATATGTGCATTTAATGCTCATATCACGTGAGTTTTGTGAATTAAAATCCGTATGCATACGACGTTTCACAGTGTCACAGTTTAATGTGCACAGTCAACGTATTTTCTATTTGATCATATGGTTAAAAATTTCGCCACCGAAACGGAAACATATTACACGACGTAATGTAAGCAAATAACAATTGTACAATAATAATAAGCAAACGAGGTTTTAAGTTATTAGAGAGATATTAAATACGCACAAAATAAACACTTGCACTTACAATTAGAGTTTGTGCTTAGCCTAGGGAATTCAAAATCCGTCTGTTGCCATTATCAGCAATCATTCTGTAAATGAGTTGGCCGTATTTAAATCCATATCATTTAAATAACTCCTATATATTTGAATTGTAGGGTTGGTTGATTGATTGATTTGATAGAGCGAGATCGAGGACGCGGCTTTCCAAGCTTCTCTAAGCACTGCAACCAGCATTGGCTTATTATACACCCTAACTATAAGAATTTTGCCCATCTGGGGTAATTTCAACTCCAGTAGTGATTTTTAACGTGTCACACATCGCAGTGGCACGGGACCTACGGCTTTACTTCTTATCCGACAGAAAGCGCACTTTCAGATTTTTCCACGATAGAAAAATCTCGCCGACCTTGGCCAGGTTCGATCACGCGTCCCTCGGATCTAAAGGCAAATGCGCAGGTGCACTAGTATTTGTCATAGAGTAGAATAAATATCACTAATTAATTATCATATACGGTTTCTGCAGATTTTAAAATTCTGAACCTTTGGCTCAACAAGTTTATTCGTATGTCTTACATTTGCATCGTGTTTACCGGCTTCAGGATATTTTTTGGAGCGCATAGAAGTAAAAACGTAGAGAGAAAATTATAGTTACAAAACTATAAGAAGTAGACAATGCGCAAAAACAAGTTTTACGTCCAGATAAACCAATAATCGGATTTTAAGGGTGGTTTAAATTCAGTAGCGTTGCACGTGGAACGTGCACGTAGCGCTACACACG
>JABXWE010022639.1:0-23482 GCA_014611495.1 Limonius californicus
AAATAAATAATTAGGTGCTACAAATAAGCAATAAAACATCATATATATTTTGAAATTAAACTTATTAAACAGATTTAAATTATCTCAGAATAGTTACCTAAAAAGTATCATTTTTAGCATTTGGATTGTATTTGATATAAAAAATTGTGATTAATTTTTAATTTCAAATAGTTATCTTGTAGATCATCGCAAGCACTGTAAGAGGATTATTCAGTGTAGCTCCGAAATAGTTAAAATCCTATTTAAAAGAAAATTCAACTACGATAGTGATTTCTCAAAGAATATTGCCTCAAATTGACCCTTGCTATCATTTTTTGAAATTTTTTCTGTTAACTCCTACTCACACATGTGTATAGCAGTCTATGTCTTAATATTGCTGTGCTGTGGTCTATTATTTTTTAGAAATCCAATATTTTTAAAATACTTCAACAATAATAATTAATTAATCAACGCTACGTGTTACTTATCTATTTATTACATGTTATACAAAGTGTTTTATCCTCTAAAACTCTTGTGAGGACCCCATGATACAGAAAAAAAGATGAAAACTTTGGCAGTAGTAGTTGAATATAAATTTTGGCACTTTACATACAGGTTAACCTAACGATTATTCTTACTCTCCTTTAATCAGTATTCGAACTTGTATTAAATTTAACTCTAATACTAAGAACTTGCAAAACAACATTAGGTGCCAAACAATTAGTAAGATAAATACAACTTGTTCCATAAATTGTATAATGTGACTCGTGCGATGCTAATTCAGTACATATTTTCTAGTTTCTTATTCAACAATTTAAAATTTTTTCTCAATGGTTTATATTACCATTACATCAGAATATTTAGATGTAGTTGCACGATATCTTTACTTGAAAATAAAATTCAAGAGGTAATTTCTGTATGAGTTTGTTCCTAGAAATGACAATCTATTCTATGAGGGTTTTATTTGCTTTGTTTACAATTTGGAGATAATAAATCGAAGCTTAAACGTGTGAACATATTTCCACGTAAGTTCATTATTACAATATACAATTATCAATCGTTGTACCTATACTTCTAACACATTTTTTTACGATTCCACCTTCAAATCATTTTTTGATACATTGATTCCAGTTTTTTATAAAATGGAAAGATAAATCCTGTATAAAATATAGCTGAACGTCTCGGAAACGATTTCAACCCCATACCCTGCAACAAAACATTTAAAAGAAATATCCTTGTCTTAGAAGACTAGAACTCTGTAACAAAGTATTTCCAATTAACCGTCAAATGAATTTTTATACATTGATTGTCCTGCCAGTTGCTAATTGAGGCAAAACGAAACGCCCTGTATGCATACCAACTAGAGCCAAATGAAGCTTTGAAGCAATCCCGCAACACAAGATGGCAATTTAAAAAGAATTACCGTTGCCTTAGAAGACTGTAACTCTGTAACAAAGTATTTTCGAAACACCCGTCAAATAAACTCTTTATACATTGATTGATAGTGAGATATGGACTACTTTTAGAGACATTTGGCTCTAAAAGTAACCCAACTCCATATCCAACTACAGAACACGGTAGATAATTTTTAAAGGACTACCGTTGCCTTAGAAGACTGTAACTCTGTAACAAAGTATTTCCGAATCAACTGTTGAATGAAATTGTATAAATTGCCTCCCGCGCCAGTTCCTAGTGAAGGCAAAACAAAACACGCTATATAAATATTAAACACTGCCAAATGTCTCTGAGACAATCTCAATCCCATATCCGCAAGCGAACATTTTTGGAACTTTTAAAAGGACTATCGCTGCCTGAGAAGACTGTAATTCTGCAACAAAGTATTTCTGAATCAACCATGAAATTAATTTTTATACACTGAGTCGCCCACTAGTTCCTAATAAATGCTAACCGAAACACCTTGTATAAATATAACCAAGAGCCACGTGTCTCTGAAACAACCCCAAACTCATATTAACTGCAACAAAGTATTTCCAAATCAATCGTCAAATAAATTGTATACAGTGATTCTCGCACTTATTCCTAATAAAGGCTAAATTAAACACTGTATAAATATGAAATAGCTCCAAATGTCTCTCAAATGATCCCAACCCCATATCCCACCAACAGGACATTTTTGATATCTCTAAAACGAATTAGAAGATTGTAATTCGCAACATAGTATTTCGGAATCCTTCTTGATATGATCTTTGTATATTAATTTCTGTAGCAGTTTCTAAGAAAAGCAAATCGAAACATAGCGTCAAACGTCTCCAAAACAGTCCCAACACTATATCTCACCTGCGGAACATTTTCGAACTTTTAAAACGACTCAGAAGACTATAACTCTGCAACATAGTATTTCCTCCTTTATGTGACGTTTTTGTATATGGATTTCTGAGGCAGATTCTAAGGAAAACAAATCGAAACACAGCGTCAAATGTCTCCAAAACAATCCCAACACCATATCTCATCTACAGAACATTGTTTTTAACTTTTAAAAAACTCCTAAGACTGTAACTCTGCAACATAGTATTTCCGAATCCTTCTTTATGTGATTTTTTTATATTAATTTTTGCAGCAGTTTCTAATAAAAACTAAACACAACAAACAGCGTCAAATGTCTCCAAAACAATCCCAACACCATATCTCATCTACGGAACATTTTTGGAATTTTTAAAACAACTCAGGACTATAACTCTACAATCTAGTATTTCCGAATCCTCCTCTTTGTAACTTTTTTGTATAAAGATTTCTGCACCAGTTTCTAACAAAAGCAAAATGAAACACACAATGTCAAATGTCTCTAAAACAATCTTAACAACATATCGCATTTACAGAACATTTTATGAACTTTTAAAACAACTCAGAAGGCTATAACCCTGTAACACAGTATTTCCGAATCTTCCTTTATGTGATTTTTTTGTATACTGATTTCTGTTGTATTTTCTAAAAAAAGCAAAATATAACACACAACGTCAAATGTCTCTAAAACAATCCCAATTCCATATCTCATCTACAGAACATTTTTGGAATTATTAAAACAACTCAAGACTATAACTCTACAATCTAGTATTTCCGAATCCTCCTCTATGTAACTTTTTTGTATAATGATTTCTGCACCATTTTCCAACAAAAGCAAAATGAAACACACAATATCAAATGTCTCTAAAACAATCTTAACATCATATCTCATTTACAGAACATTTTTGGAACTTCTGAAACAACTCAGAATGCTATAACCCTGTAACATAGTATTTTCGAATCTTCCTTTATGTGTTTTTTCGTATACTGATTTCTGTTGTAGTTTCTAAAAAAAGCAAACGATAACACACAGCGTCAAATGTCTCTAAAACAATGCCAACCCTATATCTCATCTAGAGAACATTTTTAGAACTTTTAAAACTCAAGAGGCTGTAACTATGCAACATGGTATTTCAGAATCCTCCTTTATGTAATTTATTTGTGTATTAATTTTTGCAGCAGTATCTAATAAAAGCAAAACGAAATACACAGCGTCAAATGTCTCTAAAACAATTCCAACACCATATCTCATCTACAGAACATTTTCGAACTTTAAAAACGACTCAGAAGACTGTAACTCTACAACATAGTATTTTTGAATCCACCTTTTTGCTATTTTTTATATATTAATTCCTGTATTTGTTTCCAAGGAAAGCAAAACGAAACACACAACGGCAAAGGTCTCCAAAACCATACCAATACCATACCAATACCATATTTCATTTACAGAACATTTTTGGAATTTTTAAAACAACTCAGAAGACTATAACGCTGCAAAAAAAAGCAAAAGATAACACACAGCATCAAGTGTCTCTAAAACAATCCCAATCCATATCTTATCTACAGAACATTTTTAGAACTTTTAAAACAGGTCAGAAGCCTCTAACTCTGCAGCATAGTATTTCCGAATCCTCCTTTATGTGACTCTTTTGTATATTGATTTCTGCGGCAGTTTCCAAGAAAAGCAAAAGGAAATACACAACGTCTAAATGTCTCTAAAATAATCACATCACCATATCACCATATCTCATCTACAGAACATTTGTAGAACTTCTACAGCAACTCAAAAGGCTGTAACTCTGCAAGATAGTATTTCTGAATCTTCCTTTATGTGAGTTTTATATAAATTGATTTCTGCAGTAGTTTCTAAAAAAAGCAAAAGATAACACACAGCGTCAAATGTCTCTAAAACATTCCCAACACTATATCTAATCTACAGAACATTTTTAGAACTTTTAAAACAGCTCAGAAGTCTGTAACTCTGCAGCATAGTATTTCCGAATCCTCCTTTATGTGACTCTTTTGTATATTGATTTCTGCGGAAAGGAAAGGAAATACACAACGTCTAAATGTCTCTAAAATAATCGCAACACCATATCTCATCTACAGAACATTTTTAGAACTTCAACAGCAACTCAAAAGGCTGTAACTCTGCGCATAGTATTTCCGAATCCTCCTGTATGTATCGTTAAATTAGGCCAAAGACTCATGTGTTTTTTCATTCTCAAACAATTCAATTACTACTTGATTATCGTTTAGATATTTTAATGTTTTGGAAATTTACTATTTCAAATACCTTTAACAGCTAATTTATATGATTAAAAAATGATTTTCTGTATAATTTGGTATTATACCACCTATGGTTAATTTACAATACAAAGAAGTAGACTAAAAGTAAAAACAAAAAAATCAATGTAATTTATCAAATCACTGACCTGCAGATGTGGGAGGCTGAAAAAGGACAGAAAATGGGGTAATTTAAGTGCCCTTGGATTTTTTCAGCCCTAAATTAAATCTGGTGTTTTGATCTTGAATATCGAAACAAGTTTTGATAGCGGGTTTTGCTCTAAAAAATTAGTACGAACGAATTAAATTTGTTTTCAAAATATAGCACAAACTTATTCGATGTTTAATTAATCTAAAATTGCTTTGATGTCTACCTAATAGAATAGTTAAAAAAATTCAGTAAAAACTACATTAGAGCTTTCATGTTCTTGTAATGAACATAAAAATCTAAAAAAATGGTCGGCTTTTCTATCCACCACCTGTGTTTATTTTAAGACAAAAAATATGTAAATAATTTCACTTTCTACGCTGATTTACGAGTATTAGTGATCAAAACTGTCTTCCCAAATCCACCCTTACTCGCCGAACACATGACCTAACCTAGCCTAGCTCAGCTAGACAAGTTCACACGGTCTAGAGAGCGTGGTCGCCCAAGCATTCTTTTGTTTCACGTCTGCATTGTTTCTGCAATTGTTTTTCAAAATGGCGGTCCGTTTGCACATAACCTAACCCGCCCACCTCGTGATTTCAAACTGCGAATTTAGCGCTGTTATCAATGCAAGAAAAATGGGTGTTTGTTCTTAGGGTTCCTAAGGCCTGCATTTATTTGGACGACTGTGCCCCATGTGGCCGGTATATTCCGGATAAAAAATAAATGTAAACATATCTGAGATTGAGGGTGGGATACGAAGAACATGTGCGAGCGCCAGAAAATTCCATGGAAAGTAAGAGTGGTTGATTTCAATATTCATTCGTTTCTTGGGACTTATTTTAGGGGTCAAAACAGTAAACAATTTTTTGCATGGCCGAATCGTCAATCTAAAGATAACAACGGGAACGGTCGTAGTTGTGAATGAATCCTAAACTCGCGTGCCAAATTTTTTGTGTGTAGTAAACATTTTTTTGTGGGCTAGTAAGTGGTTTACGCACAAAAAGTCATTCTACAATATTTATAGGCTATTAACACTTTTTTGTAGACTGTTCGATTGTTCGTTATTATGTATAATGGCTGCCACTGTTTTCTCTTGAATCAGGTTCGTTTTTTACTGGCCGTGCTGTAATGAGCCACGTATAAGGTCTTGGTATTGGAATTTTTTATCGAAATGAGCGATTTGTGGTCGATTTTGATTGTTTGCGCGGAGTTGCTTTCGTAACGGTTACTAGACGCACTCAGATTCAAGAACTTTCAGTTAATTTTAGAAATCTAGCTGGTGCTTGTCTAGGTCAGGATAGTTTCTACTTAACACCTACTAGAAGGCCCCAAATTGCTACAAAAAATCAAAATAAAATGTTCTAGTCTGAATTATTGATCCATTTTTTTGGACGCGACATGCCTCCGGCCTCGTTTTTGAGTAGAAAACTTGATTACATTAAATTTTGTAAACTTTTTATGCAGAACGAACGTACAAGAGGAGAGCGAGCCAGTACATTATCTACAGGTAGTAGTGAAGCTTGTAGTTATGAGAGGAGTCCAACCAGCGGGCCGGGTTTGAGCCAGGTGGATAGAAATGCCCTACGGCCACAAAAAAATCCAAGACAAAATATACACTCCGCTACACCTTAATGAAAGCCTCGAATTGCTCTGGTAGCGCGGCTGCAGAGGAAGCTGTTCGCGTTCTTGAACAAAAACTGTCTTGGTCGAACTTCTATGATTTAATAACTTTTTATTTGATACTCGTCTTTAGGACGCGCGTTCTTAAGTTTGCCCGCAAATTCTTCCGTTTAGGTACTGCATTAAAGTTTAGTGACATATATGAATGTTAAAAATAGCGCCCTGTATACATATATTTATAAAATGTTTCATATCAACGGAAAACGATTATTTTAACTGTAAAGTAGAAGGCTAGTATAAAAACACCTCAAATAAAGCGCTTTGCAAATTTTAAAATAACACCCTGTATACAAGACATCTCAAATTGAATAGTATATTATTAAAATATCTCTAATAAGTACTGATGCAGGCTGTTTTCGTTTTCTCAATGCTGTACATTTTTGTAAAATCTAAGAAATTGACTAATTTCAGTTTTAGATTACAACAAGTAGGCTGTGCGTTGTTTTAAAAGAGAGAACATCACTAAATTGTGCTGTGTATTCGAAATATACATAAACATAGTAACGATTATTTTAATTTTAAAGTTTGCCGCTGATGTAAGCACATCTTGCATACCAAATTAAGCTGTGGAATTTGATAAATCGCACCCTGTGTCAGAACACCCTGTATACAATGTAAAGCGCTCTAGAATTTCGGAAACAGCACTTTGTATGTGTACGTATAAAATGCATTATATCAAGCAAAAACAAGTACCTATTTTTCGTTAGACGTTATTCCGCTGATGTAAGAACACTCACTATACAAAATAAAGCGCTATGAACTTCGGAAAATAGCGCTTTGTATATGTACTTATAAAAGCTTTCATATCAAAGAAAAACAATTCGTTTTCATTTGAAATTTTGCCACTAATGTAAGTACACCCCATGTGCCAAATTAAGCGCTGTGAAATTCGGAAATTAGCGCCCTGAATTTCGAAAACATCGCTCTGTATATGTATTACAATACGTATGTATCATATCAAGACATACAAGTAGTTTTCGATTGAAGCTATTCCGCTGATGTAAGAACATCTACTAAATCAAATTAAACACTGTGGAATTTAGAAATTAGCGTTCTGTATGTAAGAACACCCCGTATAAAAACCAAAACACTACAGAATTTTGAAAATGGCGATCTGAATATGTACATGTAAAATGTATCATATCAAGACAAACAAGTAGTTTTCGATTGAAGCTATTGCGCTGATATAAGCACACCCTGTATACCAAATTAAGCGCTGTGGAATTCGGAAACTATCTCCCTGAATTTCGGAAACAGCGCTTTGTATATGTATACGTAAGTATCATATCAAGCCAAACAAGTAGTTTTCGATTGACGCTATTCCGCTGATATAAGAACACCCACTATACCAAATTAAACGCTGTGGAATTTAGAAATTAGCGTTCTGTATGTACGAACACCCCGTATAAAAACTAAAGCACTACAAAATTTCGAAAATAGCGTTCTGTATATGTACATGTAAAGTGTATCATATCAAAACAAACAAGTAGTTTTCGATTGAAGCTATTCCGCTGATGTAAGAACATCTACTAAATCAAATTAAACACTGTGGAATTTAGAAATTAGCGTTCTGTATGTAAGAACACCCCGTATAAAAACCAAAACACTACAGAATTTTGAAAATGGCGATCTGAATATGTACATGTAAAATGTATCATATCAAGACAAACAAGTAGTTTTCGATTGAAGCTATTGCGCTGATATAAGCACACCCTGTATACCAAATTAAGCGCTGTGGAATTCGGAAACTATCTCCCTGAATTTCGGAAACAGCGCTTTGTATATGTATACGTAAGTATCATATCAAGCCAAACAAGTAGTTTTCGATTGACGCTATTCCGCTGATATAAGAACACCCACTATACCAAATTAAACGCTGTGGAATTTAGAAATTAGCGTTCTGTATGTACGAACACCCCGTATAAAAACTAAAGCACTACAAAATTTCGAAAATAGCGTTCTGTATATGTACATGTAAAGTGTATCATATCAAAACAAACAAGTAGTTTTCGATTGAAGCTATTCCGCTGATGTAAGAACATCTACTAAATCAAATTAAACACTGTGGAATTTAGAAATTAGCGTTCTGTATGTAAGAACACCCCGTATAAAAACCAAAACACTACAGAATTTTGAAAATGGCGATCTGAATATGTACATGTAAAATGTATCATATCAAGACAAACAAGTAGTTTTCGATTGAAGCTATTGCGCTGATATAAGCACACCCTGTATACCAAATTAAGCGCTGTGGAATTCGGAAACTATCTCCCTGAATTTCGGAAACAGCGCTTTGTATATGTATACGTAAGTATCATATCAAGCCAAACAAGTAGTTTTCGATTGACGCTATTCCGCTGATATAAGAACACCCACTATACCAAATTAAACGCTGTGGAATTTAGAAATTAGCGTTCTGTATGTACGAACACCCCGTATAAAAACTAAAGCACTACAAAATTTCGAAAATAGCGTTCTGTATATGTACATGTAAAGTGTATCATATCAAAACAAACAAGTAGTTTTCGATTGAAGCTATTCCGGTGATGTAAGCACACCTCGTATGCCAAATTAAGCGCTGTGGAATTTGGAAATTAGCGCTCTGAATTTCGAGAATAGAGCTTTGTGTATGTACCTATGAAATGTATTATATCAAGGAAAAACAAGTAATTTTCATTTGAAGTTATTCCGCTGATGTAAAAATACCCAGTATTCAAAATCAAGCGCTATGAACTTCGGAAAATAGCCCTGAATTTCGGAAACAACGCTCTGTATATGTATTACAATACGTATGTATCATATCAAAGAAAAACAATTAGTTTTCGTTGGAAGTTGTGCCACTAACGTAAGCACACCCCATGTACCAAATTAAGCGCTGTGGAATTTGGAAATTGGCGCCTTGAATTTCGGATACAGCGCTCTGTATATGTATTACAATACGTATGTATCATATCAAAGAATAACAAATAGTGTTCGTTGGAAGTTGTGCCACTAACGTAAGCACACCCCATGTACCAAATTAAGCGCTGTGGAATTTTGGAAATTATCGCCCTGGATTTCCGAAACAGCGCTCTGTATATGTATTACAATACGTATGTATCATATCAAAGACAAACAATTGGTTTTCATTGGAAGTTGTGCCACTAACGTAAGCACACCCCATGTACCAAATTAAGCGCTGTGGAATTTGGAAATTAGCTCCCTGAATGTCGGAAACAGCGCTGTGTATATATATTACAATACGTATCAAAAAAAAACAATTAGTTTTCTTAAAAATTGTTGCAATGGTATAAACAATTAATAGAACCTGCGTGGCTCAGTGGATAGAATTCACCCCGCACCCTGTCGACCCGAGTTCGACTCCCGTTATAGCCAAAATTTTAATTAATTCTGGAACAACGGGGGCGGCTCAGTATTATAGTTGGGAAGGGGGTGTTAAAGGATGTGGCATGTTATGCTCGCATATAGCATTACGTGGGATGATCCCAGCTAAGCGGGGTGGGGCAGTGTCATGGGGGCACAACTACATCTACATCTACATCTAAAAAAAATAAATGAAAGCTCGGTGCAATTTTTTCTGCGAATTATAACCATATTATAGAAAACTGGAAACTAGAGACAATCGACTTGTCCATTTTTTTGTTTTACGCAGCAAGGTCATTGATCATTTGTTTCTCTTCAGCATCGTTCATTTGTTTTTACGGGCACTACCAGGAGGGCACACTAGATTAAAAGAGTTTGCTTTAGATATTTTGAAAGTTAACTAAAAAATTAAATAGTAGATAATACAGAAACTATACCAAGCTTCGACGTTGGTTATATACAGGTTGTATATAACAAGATCCAAAAGTTTTCTGATTGGAGTTGGCTATGGATGTCGCAACGTATGTATGTTGGACTCTTCATACCTTGCCTTTAATTTCAGCGATAGTAAACAATATGTGGTAGATACTAAAAATATTTGATTTCTACACCAAATACAAAATATACGGACATATGTTTGTCTGTTAGCATTTCCATTCCGCATTTATTTTATTAATGATGGAATAGTACCATTATAAGAATTAGCCCTGCATCATTAAACATTGTTTACACTAAACACAGGGCACGACGGGTACGATATATAACAGCTAGGACATGCGTTCCAACATCCAGTTAGAACACGTTTTGATCGCGCGTTATATAAATACAAAAACAATATTTACGCAGAACAGTTGTTTTATTAATATTATTTTTGTGGCCCTGCAAACAGAAATTTCTAATTCGAATCATAGGTAGGTAAAACATTTTTGCTATTTATTTAATTTTATCATTAGTTCTGCCATCAAATATTACTCAAAAAACGACCTAGACATGTAAATTCAACACTTTAAGTAATGAAATAATAATTTATATCAGTGGCGTAGCGGAAAATGTGGAAATAACCCTATTTTATTCTACTTGTAATAGCAATCAGTCGCCAATAAATAGTATTGCTATTGTTGTTGTTATTACCTACCACATGTAAGTTATTTTCGAAAAATAAATACGGTTTTCCGAGAAATAATTACTTGTAGCCACTAGTATTTATAATATCAAAAACAATACAATTCAAGGAGAAATGGATATGTTAATAATGTCTTGAGATTATTTTAACGTGTTTTTTTTTAAATTTAAATATAATTATTTACCAAAAATGGGGACGAAGGTTACTATAATTTTATTAATAATTATAACATTTATGTAACAGTGATAATGATTTCAAAATATATTGAGTAGCAATTAATTGTTATGTTCTGAGAAAATCTTATACCCAGCTTGCCAATTCAAGCAGATATCAGTTTTAATCAACTTTAACATAAAATTTCATAGATAGATAACAATCAGTTACGAAGTCACTTTCTTGTCAGCAGTTTTAACAACAGTTGTACGAGGCTTGTTCAACTGAAACCCATCCTTGATCAACTTAGCCTTGAGAACAAATGCAATAATTCAAATTACGTTTGTTAATGTTAGTAGTGTTTGTAAGCAACACATTAATAAACTTCTGGCGTTTGGATTTGATCCTGACTTTTAAAACTTCGATTTTGAAATGGAGTTTGTTGTTGAAAATCCGTCTAAGTTTGATCAGCGTGTGGTTCTACAATTTTTATGCGCTGAGGGTGTGCAGCCGTTGCAGATTCATAAGCCAATGCAAGCAGTGTATGGAAATGCATGTATTGCGTACGCAACTGTGAAGGAATGGTGCCGAAAATTTATGAATGGAAAAAAAAGGGACTATGGGAGAGCCGCGACCAGGTGCACGGTGTACTGCATTAACAGAAAACAATATGGCATGTGTGGAAGGCCTTATTAGAGAAAATCGTCGAATTTCAATTAAAGAAATTTCAGAAATTGTTGGTGCGAGTTTAGCATCTGTCCATAGTATTGTTCGTAATCTGGGTTACAGCAAAGTTTGTTCGCAATGGATTCGACGTCTCTTCTTTAATGAACAAAAATGCTTGCGAATGGGCTTATCTCTGCAAAACCTCACAGATTATAGGCAAAAGGGTGATGACTTTCTTCTGCCAATGGTAGCTGGTGGCGAAACTGGTGCCATTACCACGAGCCATCCAGTAAGTTATCGTCGATGCAGTGGAAACATTCAAGTTCACAACCACCGAAGAAGTTTCAAGCACAACCTTCTGCATTGCCTGCAGGTGATGTTATCATTTTTTTTAAGGACCCTTGTTGATAGAGTTTAAGGAACCTGGAGTAAATGTCGATGCAAATCTGTACAATGAAACTTTGAACAAGCTTCATCAAGGAGTAAGACGGAAACGTCCAGGAAAACTTACGCGTGGGGTCATTTTGCTGCACGACAATGCAAGGCCTCATGTTGCTAATGTGGTAAAAGAACATCTCCAACGAAAGAAATGGAGGGTTTTAGAGCATCCACCGTATAGCCCGGATATATCGCCTTGCGATTTCCATATTTTTGGACCGCTGAAATAGGCGTTAAAAGGTCGGCATTTTGAGTCTGACGCAGAAGTACAGATAGCTGTGGAAGACTTCTTCAATCAGCAGCCACAAGAATTCTATGAGCAGGGCATACGTCGGTTAGTAAAACAATAGGAGAGATGCCTTAACTGTGACGGTAATTATTTGTAATGAAATTATTGAATAATTTTTTTATAACGCAAAGATGGGTTTCAATTGAACGCACCTCGTATAAAGTCTATTAAATTTTTCATACTAGTATTGCCCCAATGATTTAATATTCCGATTTATGTTAATAAATCAGGGCTAGCCCATATATACCGTGCAAAAACATTATTTTTACCAATATTTTTTAGATTTTAAGTTGTCGTATTCGTCATACGAATGTTATGCAGCATAAAAAGACTCATATATCTATTATGCATTGCTTCACTTCCTTGCAATATTTATTAGTTAATAATTATGTATCCTATTATTAACTGTCGACACTATTATTAATATTATATTTCCTTATTTTGTTGGAAGTCGTTTAACTCTTAATTCAATTTTTGACACACTGTATATCCAAGGTAGCAAATTCTTGCTGACGGCATATATTTATATTTGATTCCACCCACATTTAATCAAATTCATGTTAGAAGTGGGTAAGCAAAATCCCATTAGCAAATGTAAAAGTAGCAAATTTTCTATATTTAGTTTATTCCTTTAATCCTATTTTAGCATTTTTGGTATCTCTCTTCATTCTCTTTACAACAGTATGCGATCGTTTAATGTTTGGTGTATCAATTGCCAAAAAATAGATACACTTCTAATTGGCGTAGTTGGCCGTGGAATCGATAACGCGAATTGTAAGCCATAGAAATCTTACATAACAGACTAATTAGAGTTCAGAATGTATTTTGATTAAGTAACTTTCTGTGAATAATTTTACTATAATTCGGCCTTCAAGTAACTTATTTTTTTATTTATATCCCCCACCTTCCGTGACAATTCTAATACTTTCAATGTTGTAGAATTATCTTCAAGCTGGTAGTAAAATAATATCAAAGTTTATTAATATATAAACAGTTTAATTGGTAAACTACAAAAAATTCCGGTAGTAATCAATTTCACTTCCATATGTAAACATTCTTCTAGGGAAGGAATTTCATTTGTAAATATCTTAATTTGTAAACAACCCACATGTAAAATATTTCACTTCTAAAAAATTTACTTGTAAAATCTCAATTTATAGTAAGCTTCACTCATAAAAATTTCACTTGTAAGCAGTTTCATTCGTAAAAAAATTACCAGTAAAATAATTCATTTGTAAAGAAATTTATTTGTAAAAATTATCACTTGTAAACAATTTACTTGTAAAAGATTTTACTTGTAGCAAAGTTTACTTGTAAAATTACTCCCTTGTAATAAATTTTACTCGTAAAAATTTCACTTGACAACTACTTCACTGATACACGATTCGTATGTAAAATATTTCACCTTTACATATTTACTTGGAAAATTCTTCATTTATAGTAAACTTCGCTCATAAAAATTTCACTTGTAAACAGTTTCACTAGCAAAAAATTTTATTGTAAGACATTTCAATTGTAAAAAAATTTACTTGTAAAAATTATCACTTGTGTAAGATTTTAATTGTAAAGAAGTGAAATTTCACTTGCAAATAATTTCACTCGCAAAAATTTACTTCTAAAATATTTCATTTGTGAAGCAGTTTACTTTTAAAACTTAACACTTGCAAACAATTCAATTGTATAAGATTTTAATTGTAACAAAGTATACTTGCAAAAATATTCACTTGTAATAAATTCTACTCGTAAACATGTAACTTGAAAACAATTTCATTGATAAACAATTCACATGTAAAATCTTTCACTTTAAAAAACTGTATTTGTAAAGGTCTTCATTTACAGTAAACTTCACTCATAAAAATTTTACTTGTAGGCAGTTTCATCCTTAAAAAACTTAGTTGTAAAATATTTCAATTTGTAAAGTTTGTTTGTAAAAATTGTAAACAACTTCACTGGTAAATAATTTACATGTAAAAATAATCACTTGTAATAAAATTCACTTGTAAAAATTTCACTTGTAGGCAGTTCCATCCCTAAAAAACTTGTAAAATATTTCACTTGTAAAGAAGTTTGCTTGCAAAAATTATAAACAACTTCCCTGGTAAGTAATTCACTTGTAAAAATATTCACTTGTAAAAATATTCACTTGTAATAAAATTCACTTGTAAAAAATTCACTTGTAGACAGTTTCATCCGTAAAAAACTTACCTGTAAAATATTTCACTTTTAAAGAAGTTTGCTTGTAAAAATTGTAAACAACTTCACTGGTAAATAATTTACATGTAAAAATATTCACTTGTAATAAAATTCACTTGTAAAAATTTCACTTGTAGGCAGTTCCATCCGTAAAAAACTTACATGTAAAATATTACACCTGTAAAGAAGTTTTCTTGTAAAACTTGTAAACAAGTTCACTGTTAAATAATTCACTTGTAAAAATATACACTTGTAATAAAATTCACTTGTAAAAATTTCATTTGTAAACTATTTCACTGGTATACAATTTATACAAATGATTTTGTAAAAAGTTTACATGCAATAATCTTCACTCATAAAAATTCCACTTATTTACAGTTCCACTAGTAAAAAATTCAGTTTGTAATATTATCACTTTTAAAGAAGTTTACTTGTAAAACATTCAATTCTAATAAACTTCAATCGTAAAAATGTACTTGTAAACAATTACACGGGTAAATAATGCAGTTGTTAGAGATTTCACTCGTAATAAAACTGTACTTTTTCCCTGCAATAAACTTCATTGGTATCCATTTTACTTGTAAAAAATTTCACTTGTCAAAAATATTACAAGTCAAATTTTCGTTACTTGCAAACTCCACTAATATAAAACTTCACTTGTAAAACAGATCACCTGCGAAAAACATTACTTATAACACAGTAAAATATTTCACCAATAATTATTTATACGAGATTTTATAGAGCTCTCAAATACAAACACTCTGTATATATCGTAATAAAATTGCACTTCATTCTACAGATATTTGAATTTCTTTTACCTGTAGTGGAAATAACATGCTTTCTTTATTTAAAGAAAATTCTTGTAGCAAATGTATATAGTTCCAAATACAGTGAAATAAATATTTCATAACCATACATCTTTCAGCGGACCGATCTCATTTCCGTGTTTAGCTTTCCTAATGAGTCAGTTTATTTTAATTTATTTTTGTTAATCTTTAGAGCTCGAACAAAGGAATAGTTGTGAGACATCTTCTAGTCTTAACTAATTGTAATGCAACAAGTACCTTCTAACGGACCAACCCCGTTTTGGCTACTTAGATCTTTTCGAAACTGCACTTGTCATGTAATAAAACGTGATTCGGGGATATGACTGCATGTTATATCTTTATACTAAGCAACCACCTTATCTTACGTCGGACCAACCTCATTTTTATTAATCTATCACTTCTGCCAGTACTAAAAAACAGATTTAACAATAGCGTTAAAGATTATTTTCTTACAAGTTTTTTTTTCTATTTGTGCTATCAAATAGCTCTTCTTTTCCCTTTAGATTTAACAATGTACAGGGCGATTTCTAGATGTGCGATCAGATCTTGAATATTTTAAGATCTTATATTCACTATTAGAGGTAGGTGATGCTAACAGTTATTTCCGTAACTATGCAAGCCTTTTAAAATGTCCTCTTTTAGACTTTACGATCGTCCGGCTTGTCAGCGATAGCAAACAAACAATATTTTAGGGATTGGTTTAGCAAAAAAATCAGTTCAATAAATTTAATATATTTCTGTGCCTAATTTACTAATTTTTTATTTATAATAATTTTAAAACAGTTTCGTTTATTTGTATTATGGGAGATTTCAGTAAAACTTTTTTTTTGTTTTTGTAGCGCGTTAGAATTTCGATTTTAATTATTAAATCAACTCAAATTTGAGTTGAATGCAGCACCTGCAGTTGTGTAACTTCCTGAAGTCGGTCAGCATACATCTTGCATCTTCTAGCCGAACTTTCTGCATTCTGCAACGATGACACTTCATAATCCCATCTCGAGTTCATTGGCACATTTTTTGTGGCCCACCATTTTTTGCCCAATAACCTAAAAGCTCCGGTCCGCAAGGCGCTGTAAAATGTAGAAATGTACAGTTCGGAATCGTAAATTTACTTCGAATGCACAAAAGGGTTATTAGGTCCGGCTATTGCTCTTGCACGAGTTTATCTTGGTGCATGCCCGACTATTGCGTATTGTAATTCGGGAGTGCATTTGTCAAAGCCGACAAGCCCTTTTCGTTGCACTTTTATGGGTTTATTAGCCCCTTTTTGGGGCAAACCCTTTGGAAAAAACTTCCGCGTTCGAATGTCGTAAACTTATAATATAAATATTTACGAAAATGCTGGGTGACTTGGGGCAATTATGTCGTATTGTAAGGGTATGAAGGGCTGCCGCATTTTGAGTTTTATTAAGGTTATTAAAATTTTTGAAAAAAATTTGAATAAGTACCTTTTTTTTCTTAAAAATGAAAATTGCTGCGTAACGGAAAAGACTTATTATTCAAAATATTAACTGGTTTGTAGAAAATGCATACATTAATTTAGGCATACCCATAATAAACAGGTATAAAGTAAATGATACAGGGTGTTCTAGAAAACAATAAATACTAAATTTAGGTAAATTACCCTGTTGAACAGGATAATAAAGTGTTTCTTCTTCTTCGAGTGCTTTTGCTCTTACAAGACGTAGCAATCGTCTCTCCTATGCCTGTGTTGCCCATTTTAAAATACCACAGACCTGAGGACCTACAGCTTAACGTGGGCTCCGAACCACGGGAAGTGTAAACAGTTCTACTCCAAAAAAGATTTACTTGGCAGAATACCTCGCTGGTTTCCCATTGCCTTGCGAGAGAGAACGGCCGTTAAAAATCTGATGTTCCGGTACTGGGAATTGAACCCAGGACCTACAACGTAGAAGTCTAACGCGCTAACCTCTAGCCCACCTCAATATATAATAACGTTTTTATACAAATTTAATTAATTTAAAGCAGAGAAAGCATCTTATACAGCGTTATTAAAAACATACAGATTATATAATACAGGGTATCCTAAAATCAAATAGGTTCAATTTCAGGTAAAATACTCGATGCAACAACACAATACTGCTCTTAAATAAACCTAGTAAATTAGTGTTGTTGTGCAGAAGAGAAAACCCTGTTACAAGAAATTTTAAATACATACAGGGTGATTTTAAAAACAAGAAGCTTTAGCTAATAGTAAAATATTTATTTAATTCAACAGCAAGGTAATATTTTCACACAGACGAAATTACTCATTTCTGGGCTTTAGAAGCCAAAATATTTTATACAAAATCATAAATATATACAGGGTGATTTTTAAAACAAAAATATTTAGCTTCAAATAAAATTATGATGTTTTTACACAAATCTAATTATTTTATTCCTGACCATTAGAACAAAAACATCTTCCAAGACGTTATTAGAAATATACTGAAAAAATAATACAAGGTGTCCTAGAGAACAAAAAGCTTTAACTTTGAGCAAAATACAATACTGCTGTTGAACAAACCTACCAAATGGTTTCTTTTATTTCGAAAAATCATATTACAAGAAATTTTAAATACATACAGGGTGATTTTGAAAACAAAAAGCTTTAACTTGGGTAAAATATGTAGTTTAACAGAATGGTAATATTTTCGCACAAACCTAATTACTCACTTATGGGCTTTCCAAGCAAAAGTATTTTATAAGAAATTTTAAATACATACAGGGTGATTTTTAAAACAAAAAGCTTTAAACTTAAATAAATTACAACACTGTTTTTAAACATACCTACAAGTGGTTTCTTTTATTTAGAAGGAATGACATCTTACAGGAAATTTTGAAAACATACAGGGTGATTTTGAAAACAAGAAGCTTTAACTTCAGGTACAATATTGAGATCAACAGCACGGTAGATAATGGTTTTACACAAAAATAATTAATCATTTTTGGGCCATCTTATAAGATGATATTAAAACCTACAGGATAAATAATACAGGGTGTCCTAGAAAACAAAAAACTTAAACTTAATAAAATGCTCTATGAAACAATGCGATACTGTTTTTAAACAAACCTACTATTTAGAAGAAAAGGCAATTTATAAGAAATCTTAGATGCATACAGGGTGATTTTCAAAACAAAAGCTTTATCTTTTGTAAAATATTTAGTTGAACAGCACGGAAATATTTTTACACAAACCCAATTAGTAATTACACTTTTCTTGGGCTTTAGAAGAAATATCAATTTATAAGAATTTTTAAATACATACAGGGATGATTTTCAAAACAGAAATCTTTAACTTTAGGCAAAATATTTGGTTGTACAGCATGGTAATGCTTTTACACACAACTAATTAATCAGTTTAGGCCTTACAAAAAAATCATGTTATAAGGCGTTACATACACACAACATAATACACAATACAAGGTGTTGTAGAAAACAAGAAGGTTTAAAGTTAAGTAAAATACTCAATGCAACAATACAATACTTCTTCTTCTTTGAGTGCTTTATCTCTCACGAGACGTATCAATCGTAGCTCGGGAAGTGTAAACACTTCTACCTAGTCCAGAGAAGATTTACTAGGCAGAATACCTGAATACAATACTGCCATTCAGCTAACCTCCTATATGAGTTCTGATATTTAAAAGAAAAAACATCTTATAAGAAATTTTAGTTACATACAAGGTGATTTTCTAACTAAAAGCGTCAATTACTTTACTAAACAGTACGGCAATGATTTTACAGAAATATGAACTCATTTCTGAGCTTTAGAAGAAAAAGTATCTTTTAAGGCGTTATTAAACAATACAGAGCGTCCTAGAAAACAAACAGCTTTAGCTTTGGATAAAATGCTTGGTGCAATAATGCAATACTGTTATTAAACAAACCTACTAAATTATATCTAGTGTTTAATAAAAAATCATCTTAAAATTATTTTTTAATTATATACAGGGTATCCTTGAAAACAAAAAGCTTCAACTTCGGGTAAAATATTTAGTTCAAAGTCAAAGTAATGTTATTGTTATTACCAATTTCTTCAAAGAAAACGTTTGTTTAAGGCACTTTCGACACATACAGGGTATCTTAAGTATCTTAAAAAACAAAACCTTAAACACTTAACATAGTTAATCTGCTCAGTTTAGCAGCACAATAATGTTTCCAAACATACCTTTTATGCTCTTTTATGCTGTTTCTAAAAAAACTGGGTGTCCCAGAAAAGAAAAACCTTCAACTTTGGGTTAACTTTGTTGAACAGCATAGTAATGTGTAGACCTCGTAACTGCTGACTTCTGTTTAGAAAAATACGCATTTTGTAAAAAATTTAAAAATATTCTGAGGGTAAATAATGCAGAGCGTCCTTCTTCGAGTACTTTATCTCTTATATGCCTGTGTTGCGCGTTTATAGTGTCACATACATAGAGGACCTACAGCTTAACGTGGGCTCCGAACCACGGGAAATGTAAACACTTCTACTCCAGAGAAGATTTACTAGGCAGAATATCTCGCTGGCCGAACGGCCGTTACAAATCCAATGGTCGGTACTGGGAATTGATACAGATACATCCATTCGAATTGGAACTGGGGAAGCACCTAGCAATCAAGCATAGCTTCCCCCCTTCCAGGTCGTGTTGCCACTACCCTTCAAGACGTCACCGGATATAAAGCGTTCGGCTCTATGCGCCCGTCAGTGAAGCTGTCGTCCTCATTGCGGACTGACCATTGCACTGGCTTCCTCCATCCTTGGGTAGGGCCGCCAGTCTAGATCTGACTTCCTACATTATTGGTGTAGGCTGCCCGGTTGGTCACGGAACCAAATGTGATCCTCACCAACCTTCTGGTACCACTGCCCCCTCGAGTCCACCTGCAGTCTCAGAACCTGTGCGATTTCCCGAGCAAGGGACTTACATCCGAGCCCGAGGTACCCTTTGTTGTCTTCGTATACCACAAAGATATACTCCCAGTACTTCCTTTGTGCAAAATGGAACTCTGGTCAACTAATTTAAAAATGGCACCCCTGGAAGAAATTAAGTCGCTTAGTTGTCTACTCGTTCTTCTCTTCTTTCATCTTCTCTCGCTTGCAGTATCGTTTCCGCGAAGCCCTGAAAAACCCGAAAAGCTGCTTGTCCAACTAGCTGTTGTGGTGGCCAACCTAACCCCAGCATTCTGAAGTGACTCTCAAGCACTCGCCGTTCTCCTTCTGTTTGCTCGCAACTTTCATACAGATGCGCACTCGTATCCTCGTCACCGCAATCACATTCGCTCACATCCGGCAGATTTAGTGAGCAAACCCTCGCCCTGAAGTCTCCATGTCCCGTTAGGAACCCACGTCATCTGTAACCTGTCAGTTACCATGGGGAAGAATCCATGGATGACCCTCCCTACATTTGCAGTCTCCCACGCTCTCTGCCACCTATCTAGGACCAAGTTTCTAGCCTCGATGACGAGTTGCTTGGCCAACTCCACGCTCCCATCGTATTGAAAGTCCCCTATCTCAATTGTCATTCTCCTCCTAATTTTCATAAGATGATATCTCTCCTCCGCCCTATACTCCAATGGCACTTGTCCTGCTACGACGCTTAGGGCACCCGTGGAAGTCGTCCTGTAGGCCCTCGTGGCTGCTATAAGCATTGGCCTTTGGGCCTATTCAGAAGACTTTTTCCACAGAGGTTAAGCTGCGGGAACCAGATTTCTACTCCGTAGAGTGCGACCGGCTCCAACACCGCCCTATTCAAGATCGTCAGGCTCCTGTGGTGAAGTCCCCACTTGGCTCTGACGACTCTCCTGCGGCTTGACCCTAATTTGGCAACTTTCTTTCGGACTTCCCATAGATGAGGAAGCACCGACATTCGCTCTCCCCAATGTGTATCCAGATGTCTGACTTCATCTACCATCTGAATATTCCTATCACCCATTCTAATTCTCGGGCGAACTTACCTTTCAACATTAACCCTAAAGACTTGTCTCTGGACAGATGTAGTTTATGTTGATTGCACCACTCGCTGGCCCTCTTCTCTAGCTGTACTCTGGAGTTGCAACTCACGATGCTGACCTCGTCATCAGAGTACGCTATTTTCCGGCACCACTCGCTCTCTACCTCAAGGTTTCCGTCGAACACTAGGTTCCAGAAGAACGGGCCTAGTATCGATCCCTGGGGACATCCTCTCTTGCAAACTCTCTCAATTCGCTGGTCGCCCTCTGTCATGACTACTCTCTTATCAGTGAGATAATCTCGTATTGGAAGATAGAGATTTCCCGGGCACCCCCGTTCGCTCAGGACCCTCAGAATTTATACAGATACAGGGTGTTTTCAATATACATTGAAATAATTGCATATATTGAGACAGATACCTGAAACGCAAGAAAGTATCTTGTATTTTTAAAATCACCATATATTACGCCTTATATTTTTGTCAAACAATTTACTAAAAATGCACATGGTGTTTGTATTAAACAATGAAAGTTAGAAAACAATCTAACTAACTAATTAAATTTATTTGACTATCATAGCTGCGCATACTAATTTAAAGATAGAAGGTTAATTTTTTCCTTATGTCAAATCAGAAATACACAGGGTATTCTTAAAAAAGTATTCCGCTATTTTATATAACACGAGAAAAATCCATTATTAAATGTTACTTAAGCACTGTTTATTTTGAATGTGTATATATATACACAGTGTTTGTATTAAGACTTAAAACAATTTAACTAACCTATTAAGATTTTATTCTAATTTATGGTTACGCTTAGCTGGTAATATTAACATTCACAGGGATAGGAAAAAGTAGTTATCTCCATGTAATTTTGTATTGTAAATATACAGGGCATTACCAACACGTGAATTTAATTTTTGAAGTTTCGAAACTATGTAAGACTACAGATTCTTCTTCAAATAATCATAACTTAATTATCTTTTAAGAAAATTAAACTCTTACAAATATACAAAGTGTTTTAATTAAACAATCAAGGCTAAGCGGCAGCCATATTATCTTGTAGGATTGCGTGTATACTATCTATTCTAGTAATATTAATAGAAATTGTAAAATATTTCATTGCCATATTGTAGTCCAGATGTATGTATTTTAAAAATGCACGGGGTGTGCTCAATATGCACTGAAATAAGTTCATTAAGTTTGTCAAGTTTTGATTTCTAAAAATCCACAGTGTGGATTATACAGGGAATTTTTCTTTTAAGTATACATTGCCTATGTATACTTTTAAAAAGAACGCGTCAATTACGCCTATTATGTAGGCAACCAACTATACAGACAACTGAAGCATGCTGTGACCAACACGATCAAATTAATTCAATGTTAAAAAATAAAATTAATCCTTATTTAGTATCTTCTTGCGTTTTTATACAACCATGTGCAGTAAAGACGAAAAAGTGGAAATTCTAATGTGATACCAGAATGGAAACAGCTTAAGAACTGTGAGAGACTTATTTTCAGTAAAATATCCTTGTATTCGAACCATACAAACAATTGTTAGAAAATTTAAATCAGAGGGATGCGTAACAAATTCCCATAAAATAAGAACTAAAAGTAATCACGTTTTAACCAAAGAAATGAAATTAAATATTTTATACTACGCTGAAGAAATCATAATTAATAGTTATAACAAAAAATAATAATTAAAAAAAAGTTCGCGGTGGCCGGGAATTGAACTCGGATCACCTGCTTGGAAGGCAGCTATGCTGACCATTACACCACTTTGCCGTCGATGTCATTGTGTTGTAGAAAGGAAGTACGTAAATAAGTTCACCGACCTTACGGAAACATCACCCTGCGATTTTTATATTTAACAAAAAAGTCATCATCTGTGTCCTATATACAGGGTGAAATACTTATTTAATATAAACACTGCATCAACATAACCTTCATACTCCTATAATTCACAACTACCGTGTCGTTTGCTCCTGTTTTTTAATTGTCTGTATAGTTGGTTGCCTGCACAATAGGTGTAATTGACGCGTTCTTTTTAAAAGTATACATAGGCAATGTATACTAAAAAGAAAAATTCCCTGTATATTAATC
>JABXWE010022642.1:0-21689 GCA_014611495.1 Limonius californicus
AGCCTATCTTCGAAAAATAGGCAATATAAAATAAATTCTACATGGTGCTGGGATATCTAAATTATTATTGACGGTATTTTGTATCAGAGATGCATGCTTGCAATTTTATTCGATTCAAATTTTTAATAAAGTAAATGTGAACGAAAACTGGTCTTATATATAAGAGGTGTGTTCAATTGAAACCCATGTTTGCTTTATAAAAAATGTATTCAACAATTTAATTACAAATAATTACCGTCACAGTTAAGGCACCTATCCCATTGTTTTACTAATGTACGTATGCCCTACTCATAGAATTCTTGTGGCTGCTGATTGAAGAAGTCTTCCACAGCTGAAAATGCCGACCTTTTAACGCCTTTTACAGCGGTCCAAAAATATGGAAATCGCAAGGCGATAGATCCGGGCTATAGGGTGGATGCTCTAAAACCCTCAATTTCTTTCGTTGAAGTATTTCCTTTACCACATTAACAACATTGTCGTGCAGCAGAATGGCCCCACGCGTAAGTTTTCCTGGACGTTCCGTATTATTGCTTGATGAGGCTTGTTCAAAGTTTCATTGTAGAGATTTGCATTGACATTTACTCCAGGTTCCTTAAATTCTACTAACAAGGGTCCTTCATGGTCAAAAAAAATGTTAACATCACCTTGCCCGCAGAAGGTTGTGCTATAAACTTCTTCGGTGGTGGCAAACTTGAATGTTTCCATTGCATCGACGAAAATGTACTGGATGGCTCGTATTAATGGCACCAAGTTTCGTCACCAGCAACTGTTGGCAGAAGAAAGTCATCACCATTTTGCCTATAGTCTGTGAGGTGTTTTAGAGATAAGCCCATTCGTAACCATTTTGTTCATGAGACAGGAGACGAGGAATCCATTGCGAACAAACTTTGCTATAACCCAGGTTTCGAACAATACTATGGACAGATCCTACACTCGCACCAACAATTTCTGAAATTTCTCTAACTGAAATTCGACGATGTTCTCTAATAAGGCCTTCCATACATGTGATATTGTTTTCTGTTAACAAACGTCATTTGAATTATTGCATTTGTCTTCAAGGCTAAGTTGATCTAACATCGGTTTCAGTTGAACAAGCCTCGTAAATATATAAGTTTAGTATTTCTTCTTCTTCTTCAGCTTGTAGTAGGTCTTCAGCCTGTTTGTTCCAATTTTCACTCTTACGATGTTGAGATCCAAATACCGGTCGATCGCTTCTGTGGTCTCCCCGCTAGCCTCGTGATTTCTGGTTTATTGTGGGTTAATGTTTTGGGTAACCTATTGTTCGGAATTCTCGTCATGGGTTCGTTCCATTCTCTGCGCCTTTGTTGCGTCCATCCAATGACATCCTGTATATTACATCTTTGTCTTATGTTATCGTTCCTTATTCTGTCCTGGATTGTGTGGCCTGCTATGTGGTGTAGTGTTTTCGTTTTGGTCGTACCTTGTAGTATTTTTGTGACTGAGGTGTTTCTTCTGATTGGATGAATACATATTTTGTAAATTTTCACTTTTGCATCGGCGTTCATATGATGTTTGATATACTCTGATGCTCTCTCAGCTTTGTTGATTTGTGTTTTAACCTCTGCTTGTAGTAGTATGTCACTTGAAATTTCAATTCCCAGGTAATTAAATGTCATCGATATTTTCATATAGTATTTCTTGGCTGTTAAACAGAAGGTGTGACAGTATTAGGGCATCATCTACATGACATTTATCGTAATCTCTTCGTAGCCCACTCTGAATCCCTTGCCTGTATTTTTAACTTTCTCTATAATTTTACCCATAATAAGGTTGAACAGAACAGAGCTTAGGGAATCCCCTTGTCTATTACCGGTCGATATTACAATTTTTTTGGTTAGTTTGTTATTTACTGGTGTTGTGGTTTTCGTGTGGGTATTTATCTGTTTAATGATGGGTATTATTTCCATGGGTACGTCCTTGTCCTCTAATAGCTGATACATCTTTAACTTTGATTCTGTCAACGGCCATAGTTAGAACGATGAAACACATACACAGGGTGTATTAGAAATAAGTACAAATTTTAAATCCGATGGTAAATTACAATATATACAAACTAGAAAAAAGATTTCTTTGGCAATGGGACCCTTAAGATATGAGAAAATAATAATTAAAAATTTAACCCAAAATTGTTTGAGTACCGCAGGATTATAGCAAAAATTTGAGTTCAAAGACATGTTATGCAAAGGAGAGTAGGATAGAAGTGCAAAACAATTTCTTACCATCTGCCACAAACCAATACTATTAGGTAGGTCAGTAATTTCTATTCAGTCTGTTGTTGTTATCACAAGCCAGACAAGTTTTTACGTGTTTGCCACTTTGGATTTACTTTACAATTAGGTAATAACCTTCTACAGCTTAAATGCATTTTCTATGTATCATCAGCAGTTCTCGAACAAAATTTTATTTTATTTTTTAATTCAAAAAAATAAACTTAATAATTTTTGAAAAATTAATAGTACCATTGAATTCTACTTGAGCCAATCTATTACTGGTATAAATATTTGTACCTATTTCTGATACACCCTGTATAATGTTTTCTTATAATCTATAGATTTTTCTGTAAGTTGGCGTATTATAAAGATAGCATCCGTTGTGGATTTGTTATTTTGAAAGCCTTGGTGTTCCAAGATTAGTTGAATTCTGTCAGTGATGATTGTTTTCAGTGTGTGCGTAAGTAATTTTATGGCGGCATTAAGCGGTGTGATGCCTCTGTAATTTTTCGGTCTTATTTTGTCTCCCTTTTTATATATAATTCTTCCGATCGATTGGTATTTCATCTGTGTCTAGGATAATTTGAAAAATCTCTCGTATCGTTGTATTCTGTCTGTACATTCTTGAAGTGGTCCTCACATGTTTTTTCGTCGATTGTTTGCGTTTGTGTGTATTCGTTACTTCCTGGCTCCTTTTTTGTAACATTCCTCACACCTTTATTTGTGCTCCATTAAGATCTCGTTCCATTTACATCGTCAATATCGTCCAGTAGTCCTTTTTATTTCGAAGATTCTTGCGTTTACTTAGTTTCTTATTTCGGTGTGCATGTTCCTTTGTGGTATTGTTCTGTTATTCAGGTACTCTATATACGACTTCCTTCTCTTTTGAACTAGTTCTCCTACCTTATGGTTAAACCATGGTTTCGGGCATCTTTTAGTAATTAATTACTACTTCTTTCATTATTTAATTAATGCTTGCTGAGATTTTATTTCATCCTGTTTCCGTATTATCTTCTGTGTTTAAGGGGTCGGTTCAAAGTTTTTAAGTATTTCAAACTTCATAAAATAATAAATATAACAATATATTAGTCAAGAAGATTTTTAGGAAGCCTTTCGTTAGTTCTTTGGCACTTCTTTATCTTATTCAAAAACGAGAGCTCGCACTTACAGTGTAATAAAACTGCAAGCTTTTCTGATTCCCATTTCTAAATCCTCCGCATTAACTGTAAGAATTTGGTGAACCACATTTTTAATTTAAATTGTACCCCACAAAAGAAATTCATCGGAGTAAAGTTAGGGCTACGGGGAGGCCCGGGTATTTTTTTAATGCGTGAATGACGGGATATGGTTAGAATTCAACAAAACTGCACCCTTAAGGCTTATTGCGTAGCTCATCTTGTTGCCCATTCAGTGAAGAGTTTTCCCGTTTCTATCAGGTTTAGTAGTCCCTTCACTACGTTTTCTCTTGTTAGAGTTTCACGATAGTTTGCTCCTCCCAGCAGTGTATATCTCCATCTGGCAAGAGCTTCACAGTCGAAGATTATATGAGAGGCTATTTCGTCCCCCTCATTACAGAGTCTGCAAATAGGTTCTTCCCTCTGGATGCTCATTGTATGCATGTGTTTTCGAAAGTGGCAGTGAGTGGTTATCAGCCCCGTCACTTGCTTGATTTAGAGTCTGCTTAATCGCAGTATGGTCATCCGTCAGTTTTTTGATAATTTCCTTAGCATTTTTTACTGTGTCTCAATCCATTCACGGGGTTCCAGTGGTTTTTGTGTGTTTTGTTTGTCCACCCAATCAACCAGCTGCTTATTGTGATTTTGGTGGCTCCAACTACTGGTTCAGGGCCAGTAAAAGGTGTTTCCCATCCATTTGTTGCAAATGTCTCAGCATTTTTATTTCTTTGTATACCCTTGTGTCCCGGCACCCACACTAGGGTTATCCTGTTGTGGTTTGCCAGAGCCAGACTAATCTTGAGTTAATCCCGTAACTAGCTAGGGCTTTTATAGCAGTCTGGCTATCTGTTAGACCCGGGTATAGCATTGCATTTGAAAGAACGA
Organism: Limonius californicus; assembly: GCA_014611495.1. Lineage (NCBI taxonomy): Eukaryota > Metazoa > Arthropoda > Insecta > Coleoptera > Elateridae > Limonius > Limonius californicus. The sequence goes on from JABXWE010022642.1 coordinate 4,292, forward strand.
GATTTAGGACGCGGTTTTCCAAACATCTCTAAGCACTGCAGCCTTTATGGGCTTATCGCACACCCTAACTAATAATTTTGCCTATACGGGGTAGTTCCAACCCCAGTAGTAATCTTTAACGTATTACACATTTCCCCACTGGAAAAATCTCACCGACCTCGGCCCGACTCGAGTCTGCATTCCTTGGATCCGGTTCTAGGTGAAAATCCCGAAACAAAAATCTGGAATCAAAAATCTCGAATGACAAAAATCTCGAATAATCCAGATTTTCTGGTTATTAAGTTGTATACGTAATATACAGCGTGATTCACGTCAGAATACGCGTCTGAAAGGTCAACAATATGCAGCGCCACCTACATTTCCGCGTTTGCGCCGTTTTCTAATATCTCTGATATGATTCTATTTAATTCTTATTTAAAAGTTACTATTTTATTTTTATTCTATTTAATTATAAATGTATACATTGGACATGCGCTGTGGAAAAAATTATACATTAAAGTTTAAATTGTGGGCAGTTCCTCTTAAAAATCTGCACTGTTGGTGTCAGCATATTGAGCAACACAATTTTGCAGCCGGACTGTCACATCCCTGTAATGTTTCTTCTGTGCCACTACATTTTTTCCCTGAATATATTGCTCAATTCTGATGTCATTTAGCTGCTGTTCCTTTTTTAAGCAGTCTATCAATTTCCAAATGTTTGGATGGTTAGCTGCAACAACTTCGTTAAACCGCCTATGCCATCCTTCAACGCAATTGTTTGTTCGTGTTAAATTTTCTTGCACTGCACTATGATAGTTCCACAAATCATGTTGGAAAAGTGGTCGCCCACGACCGCGTCTTTGAGCTCGACCTATCCAAGTGTCTTCAAAATAGTCTATTATATCTCGAAGGTCTTCTAATTGCTCTGTGTAATAATCCGATTCTAACAATTGGTTGAAGGCTTCCGACACGTCAGGAATAGGAACAAATACCAACGCAGTACGCATACGAACTTGGAGGGAATTCTGGATCGTTGGCATAACGTAGGGCTTATCCGTAGTTTTGCACCTTACGCCATAAACATTAAGACATATGGAACAAGCAGCCTAAAATATTGCAAGTGTTAGCATACGAAAAACGTTAGATGTTTAAATGCTGATTAACGTACCTCACCTCTTAAAGAAGCGTCTGAAAATTCGGTTCTGAAGGCAATCATTGCTGCTCGTTCGAAATCCATCATTATTGTTGCAGGATATCTATGATTGGAAACGAATATTTACAATTTGAAATTTTTGCCATTCGAGATTTTTGTCATTCGCGATTTTTGATTCGGGATTTTTGTTTCGGGATTTTTGTTTCGGGATTTTCACCGGACACCCTTGGATCCAAAGGTAAATGCGTTAACCACTAGATCACCAACGCCGGCAGGTCCGAGTATAGTAGAACCTCTATCAGTTGCACTTATTTTTAATTATTTGATTTAAATACTGCTTTACATCTATACGACAGTACGCTGAGTGCCATCTAACTGGTAGCACATAATTATGCTGTATAGTATTTAAATTCCTAAAGTAATAGTAATAATATGTACTGAAGATAATGTAGCAGATTTCGTCTATTAAATTTCTCCGAACACCCGCGGAATTCTAAACTACACTCGATGAAAATGCGCAGTTCTCATTCAGCAAAGTTGAGTTTGCGTAATCAAGACAATTATGTATGGTAACGCTACTACTGTTACTGAAACGTGCTTCATGCTAGCTGCCTGCTAGCTGCCTTGAAAAAGCTGTATGATCATTATGTGGATCTTCAGAAATAGCTTGAATTACCGGAATTTGATTTAATTCACTTGGTGTTGCTGAGCTATTATCTCTTTTCTGTTATCCCCAATTCTTCTCTAGTTTTGCTTCCAGCGTTAGAAATATTTAATCAGTAGGACATCTGCCCTGTGGATATCTTTCGCCATATAATCTTGCAGCCACCGAAGAATATTTATTACATGCGATTATAATCATGTCGGTTTCTTTTGCATTTGAATACATAGATACTATTCAAACTTTATTAGACTCGACCGAGCTTTACTTAAGCTAGTGAACTACTAAGCATATCCAACAGGCACCTTAAATTCCTGATATTGCCAATAAAAATTTAAATATAGCAGTACCTACGTTCATTTTTTCGTATGGCATCTTTAAAAACGACACTTGAACCTCACGACTTGTATATTATTATTGTCGCCTATGATGACTGTATTGGACGTTTGGATATTTTCTCTTTTATCTATAAAAAATTATATTTTCAAAGAGTCAGTAGTCCTTTTGTATTTGAGCGGTAGGTAGTTCCAATTGTAAATCATAATCAGTTTTACCAGTACATCATATTATCTTAATTCCACTGTTTCCAATCCTATAGATTGTCCTTATTTCTATGATTCTGTGTATGATTTTATCAATAATTATATCAGAGGGTAAAGCTTAAACTATCTCCCTATCTTATTCGAATGGCTGTGAATAGTTTGATTTCTGTAATTTATTGGTTTTGCTATTGGTATTTCATTGATTTATTGATTTAAATCGGTATCGTTTATTGATTTTATTTTCGTACAAGGGAATCAAGTAGTTCGAAAACTGTTTGAGAAGGCAGCCGATTTGATAGGTCAGGCTAACCACTTACCCGTAGGAAATAAGATATTATGTTTAAAGAATTAGTAGAACCTGTTTTATAACTCGTAAAAAGTATTGTTGGGCATTAGTTTATCCTAAATAAGCTTACTGCCTGTAGTTGCTGATGGAATCTACATATTGTAGCAATTTATACCAGTATTTGGTGTCATTTAAAAAATATTTCAAAATCACCGGCATTCACAATATAAGCAATATTATCGTTATCATTTATAAATATTCGAAATGTTAAAGGGTGTAAATTAGAACTCTGTGGAATACTGTAGATATCATGACATAACTTTTCGACGTATACTTTGTGCGCTAAGGATAACGGGGCGAATGTGCCTACATAGAAATGTAGTAAGTGTTTCAATGGATTAGAAAAACGCATAAAATATAATATAGTCCTATTATCTATTCGACCTTCTTAATTCGCAGGTTGGTCGTTCTCCGATGCCAAAATCTTCTATCTTTCCAATCGTCTTCCTCTAAACGTTTTCCTTGCGTAGTTTAGTATTGTTCCCATTTGATGGCTAGTCTTTCCCTTTCTCTTTTTCCGCTTGGTATCCAATTCTTTTTAGACCACCTTCCTCTTCCATTCTTTGAAACTAGCCATACTACCTGCGTGCTCTCCTCTCTATTTCTCTTGTAGTTTATTTTTCTCTATATTACTTCTGTTCGTATTCTATTTCTCCAGGTATACTGTAGGCATCTCCACATATTGATTTTCAATTAAAATATCTGAGGAGGTAATTTACTAATTTCTTCCAATCCAATTTCCTAGGATTTTTTAGCACAGAAGATACAGTAGTTCCTGGAAACAATGGACTTAAAGATCAAGTACTAGCAATGAAATGGGTGAAAGAGAACATCCAATACTTTGGTGGAAATCCAAATTCAATTACCTTAACCGGCCTGTCAGCCGGATCAGCTTCTGTTCACTTCCACTATTTTTCACCCTTATCCAAAGGTACTACCGCAGTTAACCAGTGAATTATACTGTTCTATATTAAATGTTTGATTACGATTAAAATGAACCCCTTATAGGACTGTTTCATCGTGGACTTTCCCAAAGTGGGACAGCTTTAAACCCATGGGCTTTAACTAAGTATCCTTTAAAATCGGCAAAAAAACTGGGAGAACTTTTTAATTGCAATATTGAGTCAACACAGCTAATGGTCGACTGCTTAAGAGAAATACCGGCACATAATCTTACTATAGCTATCAGTAACTTCTTTGTATTTATTAATGGCCTACCGCCAACTCCCTTCGCGCCAGTTATTGAGCCAAGTGTCCCAGGTGCATTTTTAACTGAACATCCTTATAAGCTTCTACTTGAAGGTAGATTTAACGATTATCCTTGGATTACTTCAAATACCAAAGATGAAGGAATTATTCCGGTGGGATGTAAGTTGTAGTTTAATCAAATAATTTTTTCTTATAATCTAGGTAATGAAATTTTAGTTTACGTTATATTTAAAAAGTTTCGAGAATTGGAAAGACGGTGGAACGAACTATTACCTTTCATGCTATTATACTACGATACAGTTGCTGAGGATGATAAAATAAGCGTAGCGGAAAAAATAAAAGACAGATACTTGAATAACGAGTCTCTTTCGATGGAAAACGTGATGAATTTGACTAAAGTTAGTTTCAGAGCTTCAGAAATTATAAACAATTTAATTAATGTAATTGAATACTATTGCAGATGCATACCGATCGCTTATTTTTGGTTGACGCAGAAAAGTCAGTGCGTCTGCAAGCTAAAACCGGTAAATCGCCTGTTTATTACTATTACTTTGATTACTTCATACATATGCCGGTTATTTATAAAGGACGCCTTATATGTAAGTTATGATACAAACACGTATTTATGTTAAGAATTATTAAATCTTTTAATTTTAGCTGCAGCTCACGGCGATGATTGTAGGCTTATGTTCCCTCAAAACAGCAATCCTTCAATCTTGTCGAAGAATGATCGTAAAATGAAAGATGTATTTCTTGACTTCCTTTATAGCTTTGCTACAACAGGGCAAGTCTTTAATAAGTATACTTTCCGCAGATATGCAGATTTACAGTTTTGTCTTGTAGTACACCAAATTTGAAAGGTATAGAGTGGAAACCTGTATCTCCCGACTACGAAGGTATCGATTATATGCATATTTCCTCCTCTGAAGAAATACGCATGGAAAACGCAAAGGAAATAGCAGCAGGTTCTTTTTGGGATTCACTTCCATTTAAAGAAAATGCCCGTCTGTTCGACAATTAAATTATTGTAGACAGTGTTAAAAGGAATATCATATAATTTTTAGCAACAGTGTAATTCACAATTCATGAATTAATCGGTTTCCTGATTTTATTAAGATTCAAGGAATAAATGTATATACATATACTTATAATACTGTTTTGTAACATAAGGAGGAGTAATAAAGTACGTTAACAAACAAAATTATATTCAACAAATGCAATATTTGTTTGTGCTATACAAGAATTAGAAACGTGTGTGCAATAAATATGCTGTCTACAATGAATAGGCAAACGTCTACGCAAGGCGATTCGTGTAAAAGGCTTAATAGCATGCAACCTAACCTACAGATCAACGACTTTCTCAATATCTACGCTACCTACATGTATGTATGAAAAATCATACATATTTATTTGAGATTACTGCACGACCATTATGTCGTTCTCCTCTCCTTTAGGTCTTCTCTCTAATGGCTGTAGCGATCGTGTAAAATAATATACAAAAATATAGATGTAAAATAATGTACATAAATATAGAAGATCTGCTGTATAACGCGGACTCCGAAGCTTGGGAAGTGTCTTGCATTTTTCCACGGGGAAAGGTGCTCGTGGCAGAAGTATCTTGGTGGTTTACTATTGCTGTCCGAGCAGAAACAGCCGTCCAAAAATCGGATGCTCCTACACTAACCGCTGCGGCACAGTACCTCCAATGTCATTCTTAATCGTTTCTTAATTTTTTAAGTTATAAGTTATCGTGTAACGTAGTGTGGTAGCGATTTTTAAACAAACAATGTATAAGTGGTTGCCTTTTGTTAGGATATTGCTAAAAGTAAGTACGTGTAGAGGTACGTGTAACTATGTAGAACTTGCTTTCATAACTGAAACAAAGACGAAGCTAAAAGGATCAGAAGACATAAACCAACAATACATAATGATATATAGCGGAATGGGAAGAACACAACGTGCGCACGCTGGAGTAGCCATTATAATAAACGAAAAATTGAAGAAGAGAATACAACCATACAATTGGATCAGTGAGAGAATCTTGACTCTAAGGTGCAGAATTAAACGAGGACATATGACATTTATATGTACCTACTCTGCAGAGGATGGCAAAAAGCTAGAAACTGAAGAATTCTAGGAACAACTACAAGAGACACTTGAGTAAACCAACAAAAACGACTACATTGTATTAGGTGGTGACATAAATACGAGAATAGAGAATGAACCTGTTGACAATCTAAGGAGGTACGGAAGGAAAAACCACAACAAATCAGAATGGGCGGAAGCTACGCGACTTCTGAACATACAACAGATTAAGAGTAACAAACACATTTTTCAGACACAAAGACATACAAAAGTACACTTGGTCGCAAAGAGGGTATCGAAGCATAATAGATTACTTTCTAATAAATTAAAAGACAAGCTATGTCAAGAGCCCAGGGTGTTTAGAGTCCCAGATATACATAGTGACCATTTCATGTTATACGTTGTTCAGTTAACATAAACATTGTTAAATTTATTTGAATTGTTAATCTTTATTTAAATGTACTAAAATAATTATTTAATAACGTAAGCATGGCACAATACCATTTAGGTCATGCACCACTTTATTACATCGAAAAGAATGCAAAGTAATACGATATTTGCCAAGCTGGCATTGTCATAGATTAGTTTTGGTTTACATTAGATTACGATTTAGCATATATGTTTTGAAATGTACTGATATTGCAGGTCACGGAAGTCCAGTTTAATGGATCAAAATTATTGCCGATCGAACTGATAGAATTTGTATATAAACCCACAAATTTCACTTATTTGGGATTTACGAACCCAAGTTTGTTCATACGCAAAATTTAAAAAGCCAAAAATAATAGGCAAAATAGTGGAACCTAAAAATGGCGGAGATTAAGAAAGTGTTCGGAAGGTTAATTTACTACAAGAACAATCAGTACGAGAATCATATCAGACAATAATGATAGAATACAACAACAAAATTCCAGTTCAGAGTAATATAGAAGAAGAATGCAGGAAAATAAAGCTAATAATATCAAATGTGGCAGCTGAAGCATTGGGAAAAAGGAAGAAGAAAAAGTAGTAACCGACTGCAAATATGGAACGAAGAAATTAAAACCGCAATAGAAAACAAGAAAATGGCATATTTATGCTATTTACAAAATAGAACGTTAAAACGTTAATACTCCAGCCAACCAAGTCACATAATTAATACTAAAAGAGTGGAATCACTAGAAATGAAGAAATTGTTATTGGACAGTGCCTTCAACGGTCAGTTAACCCCATTGGCTAACTAGACGCCACTTTTCTATTTCCAAACCCCTTAAAAACCCTAGGAAAGTCTAAGATCACAGATGGCCTTATAATAATATCCCAAAGAATGGAATCCTTGTATGAGAAACTCAAAAACTGCAAGAAGAATGCACTGCAATAATAAAAATAAACACAAAAAAAGTACACCATGGAAACAGCAACGACCAACATGCCGCGGAAATTACTCGAAAAATGTATTACATAGCAACACATTTTAAATTGCTGGGATGCTCACTAAATAAGTTGGTTAAGACTATCGACGGCGTACAAGCACAAATTCGGGGGGGGGGAGTCTGTATGCGATTTAAAAGGATTGCTAAAATGTAAGTGTATCAGGTCGCCTGTTACTTATGCGTCAGAAACGTGGTGTTTCACACAAAAATACATAAACAATATACCTGTGTTTGAAAGCAAAATCCTATGAATAATATTCGATTCTGTATAGAGCTATAAAGAATGGAGACCTGGAAAGAATTTCGAGCTAAAAGAGTCTAAGCTGAATATGCGATATACAACACACGCGCGAGACCAGATACTCCAAGATTCTGACGAAGTGGAAGCCACCTACCAAAAGAAATAGAGAAAGACCCCTCCAAGAGATTGTTAGCTGTGTTGAACAGGACCTACAAACACTTGGGGTGTGACCTGGAATGAATTTCGAGCTAGAAGAGCGTACGCTGGATAAGCGATATACAACGCACGCGCGATACCAGATACCCCAAGATTCTGATGAAGTGAAAGCCATGAAGCAAAAGAAGTACAGAAAGATCCCTCCAAGAGATGATTAGATGACCTGGAAGGAATTTTGCGCTAGAACAGCCTGCGCTGGATACGCGATATACGAGGTCGGACAAATATATAACGGAATTGATCAAATACAAAGCATGTGAGGCAGCCATAGGTGAAAATACCTCTAGCGTCCTTCGAAGTAATCTCCCTCGACTTCTACGCGCCGTTGACATCGACGATACAAGTCGCGGAAAGCCTACTTAAACTTATCGCGAGGAAGTGCGTTTAGTTAAGCTGTAACATTCTGTTGAATGTCTTTCACGTCGTCAAAGCGCCTTCCCTTAGGGTCAGTTTCAGCTGAGGAAACAGCATGAAGTCTGTTAGAGACAGATCCGGCGAATAGGGAGGATGTTCTAAGACTGGGACATTTCGTGTCGCCAAAAAAGGCAGAATGCACAGGGGCATTGTCGTGTAAAAGGTACCACCGGAGGCTGCCAAATACGGTCGCACACGTCGAATGCGTTTTAGTAAACGCGTCATGACACCCTTGTAGTACAGGCTAGTGACGGTGACACCCGGTGGCACAAATTCTTTGTGAATGATGCCTTGACTGTCGAAGAAAGTGATCAGCATGGTCTTCACTTTCCATTTTTGGAGACCGAATTTCTTTGGCCTGGGAGACGTCTTCGATCGCCATTCCATGCTTTGTCTCTTGCTTTCTGGATCGTACTGGAAGCACCACGACTAGTCACCAGTAACAATTGAATCCAGAAAATTTGGGTCATTGTTGGCTCTTGCAATGAAGTTGCGGGAGGTGTCCACTCGATGCGCTTTTTGCTCAGCGGTCAAATTGTGCGGGACAAATTTGTCACAGACCTTCCTTTTCTTCAAATCCTTCTCCAAAATAGTTCTAATGGTTTCAAGGCTAATAGTCAGGTCCTGTTCCATCATTCTTAGTGTCAGTCGTTGATCAGCCGCCACAAGTTGTTGGACTTTTTCGATCGTTAGGGGGTTTCTCATTGTGATCGGACAACCCGGCTTCTGATCATCTTAGAGGTCCTCCCGGCCCTTACGAAATCTGGCAAACCACTCGTAAAAGCGAGTATAGGACATGGCTTCATCGGCCCCAATTTGAAACCAAACTTCATGTTCGCTTTCTGCTCCATGTTTGACTTGTGTCACATGTGACAGCTGCACTAACTTGTTCATTCGCACGCACAGCCTACCACGCAAGTTCTGACAGGATGCCGTTTTAGCTATGTGTAGACGAAAGTTCCAGCTACAATTTCGATACGATTTGGAAACAGTCAGTTTCTTACAGCGTCTGCTGTAGTGCCAATCCCGTTTCATATTTGTCCGACCTCGTATAACGCGCTCGCGAGACCAGACAGCCCAAGATTGTGATGAAGTGAAAGCTACCAAACAAAAGAAGTAGAGAAAGATCCCTCCAAGAGATGGTTAGATGGTATTGAACAAGACCTACAAACACTAGGGGGGTGACCTGAAATTAATTTCGCGCTAGAAGAGCGTACGCTGGATATGCGATATATAACGCACGCGCGATACCAGATACCCGAAGATTCTGATGAAGTGGAAGCCATGAAACAAAAGAAGTACAAAAAGGTCCCTCCAATAGATGGTTAGATGACCTGAAATGAATTACGCGCTAGAAGAGCGTGCGCTGGATATGCAATATACAACGCACGCACGTGATCAGATACTTTCAAGATTCAGACGAAGTAGAAGCCACCAAACAAAAGAAGTAGAGAAAGACCCCTCCAACAGATGGTGTTCAAGAGAACCTACAAACACTAGGGGTGTGACCTGGAATAAATTTCGCGCTAGAAGAGCGTACGCTGGATATGCGATATATATCGCACGCGCGTACCAGGCACCCTAAGATTCTGATGAAGTATAAGCTACCAAACAACAGAAGTAAAAGAAGGTCCCTGCAAGAGATTGAGGATGGATTAGGGGTCTGAAACTGGAAAAGGCACGCAACACACCCACAACAGCGGAGTAAAGCTCAAGGTCACAAAGGACTGTACATCCGGCTTAAGTAAAAAGTAAGTAATTATTCTTTCATAAGACATAAGTTTATTTAAATAAAACTGATGTGAACTTGTGTGATGATGGCGAACCTACTTTTCGTATTACATACATATTCATACCTTCTGTTTGCATTTTATATATCACCGTACAACACCGTTCAACAGTTCAGTTGTATCTCTTACATAATTACAGAGCACAACTGTCAATGAATAAACTGCACAATTGATTTTCTAAAGTTTTTCTGGTTCCATTTTCATTTTGCGTTCCTCAATTTAAGTTTCTATTAAAACGGGTTCTTGAACTTCTACATATAAATTAGACATAGCCACTTCATGCGATGCACGCAATTCAAAGGAAGTTTTTCAAAAATTTAAGTGTGGGTCTATAAATACCAAGGTGTGTCCAAAATTCAGGCGCCTTACTCATGCTGTCTACGTTCTAATATTTTTTGGTTAGAATCTTGTGTCGCTGCATAGAATGCAAATGTTTTTCTACAACTGGATGTTTCATAATCATTAAACATATTAATTAGGACTTTAAATTCTGGATTTTTTTGGCGATACCATCATACATAAATCGGAAATTAATTTTATTGTAGTTACATTTGAATGAGTCGTAATAATTCCTGTTTGTCATCCATCATATTAACACCATTGAGTTGAATTTTCCAAATATTGATTCTACAATCAAAATCTTTCACTGTTTCCATAATCTGTATTAATGCAGACGGCTTATACAAAACTCAAATAATTTTTAATTCTTTAAATAATTTTCGAAATTTTTTTCTTCGTCTCCACTAGTAACGCTAATTAATTGGTAATTTTTAGGGTGCAAACGTACATCTTCTATATCACACAGAACTTTAATACTTCAATTACAAAATAATGAAGCATACGAAGTATTGTTGCTATCAACGTCAATTACTACAATTGCTAGACATATACTTAGTTATTAGTTATTTACTGTATTCCAATAGATAAATAGTAAACCTTGAACATAAATGCGAAATATCATTAACCACACAATAGAAAACCATTCTACGAGGTTGACGACATTTTATGTAAGTGTAAGAGAAATTCGATGTCACTAATACAATAACAATTTATAAATTTAAAGATTAACTTGTGAATCATTTCTCTAACTTGTGCTAATTGTGTTTGTGTTCTAAATTGCATATATCTCTACAAATTAGATAATCAGGTAAAAATTGTTAAATTGTGAATTAACATAAGTTTAACAATTACAAGAATATCCGAACTCAAATCATAATTAATGAATATAAAGTTGTCAGGGGATGTGGCGGAAAGACCCTTGTGGAAATTTTAAGCGCGGATACCTAGTAGACATAGTGGCGTAGCGCTTACCGTATCGCCCCATACCACCTGATGGAAAACAGACAGTATGGAGAATGAGACAAAGAGTGGCTTTGATCTGCTACATTTCGGGCTATATAAGTCATAGGATATGTTGTGCCATACCTTTCTTTGTCTTTACTAAAGCGTATTTATTATAGCGATTATGTTATCGAATAGTTCCTATACAACTTGTACTTATAAAAGCATGTGTGTTATCTATAATCTGTAGGAACCTAAATATATGTTTCAATGTTTCTCAATATATTTAAGTAGGAAATGGACCACAACAGTTATAGGACCCAAGAAAGATCTGAAAAACATTACATGTAAGAAAGATGTAGGTACCTTGATGATACAATGTTCATATCTGAGACTGAAGACCACCTGCAATGCTATTACGCAGATCTGAGTCGTTAGCAATAAAATACAATATATATATTCACGAAATCAAAATCACTGTCACTCACCTGCGGTCCAAACACGACTTTTGCAATTTCCCCTTCTTTCACAAATCCATATACAGTTTTCACTGTTGTTGTCAAACAACACACGTTTTTGACAAAAATTATTGCTATAATGAATGGTTTACCTCATTGATTATTCCTTTTATACTGTAGAAGTAACTTCTAACTTCTATACCCTTATTCACCCAGAAGATAAACAACCACATATTCCTGGAACTCCTTGTGCTTGATTTCTTATCTGATTATTATCTGATTACCTTAATTCCCTTAATTACTTTCTAATGCTGCTATTTCTAATAGCTGTCACTACCTGCGGTCCAAACTTAATTACTTAATTACTTTCTAACTATTCTAACTAGGTTACCTATTTTCTGAAAATGATTACTGTATTCTTAATTGTATAACGCAATAGGTATTTTTTTGCTCCCATTCACATTTATTATACTGAATTAAATGTAAATCAAATAATTATAAATGCATAATTTGTTTTGAGTTCTTTTACAATTGTAAAATCGTTATATTGAGGGCGAATTGTCCAGGGGCGAATTATCCTCGGGGGCGAATCGTCCGGGGGAGAATCGTCTGGGGGCGAATTATCCGGGGGCGAATTGTCCGAAACCCGATTAGTGTGACCGACCGACCAAAATAATTTATTAAAACGATACAGTCACTACCGTAGGTGTTCTTCACAGGATCTAATCGAATTAAACAAACAATAGAGTAAATGAAAGTTCATGGTAAACTAGGTACATACCAATTTTCAATAGTTATAACTAACAGTTTTGATATCATTTTATCACAATTCACAATATAATCCACCGACGGCAAGGTTCATAAATGGGAAAGTAGACTGAGAATTATTTCAACTTGAACTAAACAATAAACTAAGAGAACCAAGCTGTCTAATTGACATAGACAAAATAGATCAAGTTGTAATTAATTTCACTAACACCATAACATGTAGCGTCGAACAAGCTACAGTAAAAATAAGAAGATTGCATAAACCCAACTATATGCAACCATCATTTGATATCCTGAATTTAATAAAAAGTAAATACAAAATGCGCTGCGTATGGCAAGTTTCACGAGATGCTCTCCTACGAATTCAGTTACACCAACAATCACGTCACGTAGAGTGGGAACAATATAACTTCCGCATACAATCATATCAGCCATACATCAAACAATTCGAACCAGGCGACCCTTCTCTCTGGCAAGTTACAAAACAAATACTTAAACAACAGGTCATAATTCCATCGTTTATAAAAACTAATGAAGTATATTCTTCTGATAAAAAAAATCGAAATATTCGCCTCACAAATGGGAAGAAATTTTACACCTTGCGAAATGACCCAAGATTATTCAGATGTCGTGGACAATATAACCAGCTATGTCTCAAATCTTATACCTCAAGATGCAGAACTACTAAAACCAACATCTCCAAGAGAATTACTAAAACTTATAAAGAAATTTCATATCAAAAAATCACCAGGTTCAGACATTATCCCGAATATTATCTTAAAAACTTGGCAAGAAAATCACTAGCATTCTTAGCAGCAATATTAAACGCATGCCTAAGGGTAAGTTACTTCTCAAAATCCGGGAAACACACATATATCTTGCCATTTCGCAAGCCGGGCAAATACGAAACAAATCCGGAAAACTGTAAACCCATAAGCCTATTATCAACGATTTTAAAACTACTACCAAAAGTAATTCACATTTGACTACATCATTTTATTGATAGACGCAGTATTCGACCACGTTTTCAAAATGGATTGCGTGAAAAACGTTCTACCGGACACCAGCTATTACGCATAAACGAAACGGTTAAAAAAAGATTCGAAGCTAAGAAATGTACCGTGGCGCTTTTCTACATGTCAAATGAGCGTTCGACAAGGTTTGGATACAGGGACTGCTATATAAATTGCTGCAACTGAACATTTCCTCTTACTTAACAAGAATTTTGGCTTCATTCCTTCAACAGAGAACATTTGTAGTACGACTGAGTCACAACTTCTCATCATATATTCTTCGAGGTTTCGCGGTTTCTCGAACTGTCAATATTATAATTTACTTTCAGCTTAGACCGCGTCGTCATTTGGGAACTAAACCCAGCATTATCAGGTAAGGCCCGACCTGTAGCTTGTCTGCCCTGCTTGCCTGAACAGGGCCGTGTGCTTATATTATTCAAACCTTGGGGCGAACAAGGATTTGATCTTAATGTATTTTGTTTGCCAGGACAATAATACTTAATCGGCTTATGCCTGTTAGCTGTTTGCGAACCCATACAAACTAACGTTTCGCAAGACATTGCAGCTTGCATCTTCAGAGTGAATAGAACACTGGCTAACAAAATACATCAAGACCAAATCCTTGTCCGCCCTCAGGTTTGAATAATATAAGCACACGGCCCTGTTTAGGCAGGCAGGGCAGACAAGCTACAGGTCGGGCCTTATCTGATAATGCTGGGTTTAGTTCCCAAATGACGACGTGGTCTAAGCCGAAAGTTAATTGTAATATTGACTACTTCTCATCAGTCAAAAACGCAACAGCGAGAATACCCCATGGAAGCATCTTCGGATCTCTTTTATTTAATTTATTCGTTTATGTTATACCAACGTTGACGTTGCAAATGCTAATTTAGCATTATTCGCAGACGACACAACTTCTTAGTACATCATAACCTAAAAGTAGCTATCTTACAACTACAAGGATCAATTGACGAACTGCTACAATGGTTTAATAAATGGAGGATCACTATAAACCAACCCAACTGCCAAACAAAAGTTTTTACTCTTAGAATTAATAATCCTAAAAAGGTAAAAATAAATCAGAATAGAACAGACTGGAACCACCCTGATTCAGCAATCATATACTGCAGTGCACTTAGACACACGTTTCCAGCGGGGCTACTATATAAATAAAAAGATCAATCAATGCCATGCGAGATTAACCCTATACTACTACTATACTATACTATATCCGATTATCAATAGGAAATCAGCACTGAAAATAGATTGCTCCATCCTAATATGTAAATCCATATTACGGCCTATTTTATCATATTGTTGTCCAATTTGATGTAATGCCCCTAAAACGCATATTAAAAAAATACAAGTGCTACAAAATAAAGTACCTACTAAGAATAATAGTAAATGCTCCATGATATATGAGAAACCTTCAAATCCACGAAGAACTTAATATACCTACCATCGAGCAGTTTATAAAAAGCTAACTAAAACGTTCCTTAAAAACATTCAAGAAAGTATACGCGCGGTGTTCTATAACACATGACAGACAGATGTTCAAAGGAGATTAAAAAGAAAATTGCTGCAAGACATGTTCGTATCATCAGATCAGACGATAGTGAATAACCGCATAAAAATCATTTACGACCTTTTATGATTAGTGACCGAGGAGTTGACAGCCACCCTCATTAAGGCACCTACTAAGTTATTAATTTATATTATAGTAAAACTGTTCATTGCAATTAGTTTACTGATCTGATTTAATTAGAAAAAATAGTAGATATAACATTTATGGCGCTCTTGTAAGTACGTACCACCCAAATATTCATTTTATGGTTACATTAACAATTTAATCACCGCATTCGTATACCAATAATTGTAATTTTTCAATATGGCAGCTTCGTATTTAGCAGATAGGCAATTATTTCAACGTGGTACCGCCAAAACCGTAGGCTTCTTCCTTTCTAAATTTAAAATACAATAAGTACTTAGTTTATCTGATGTCATTTTTGAGTTTATATCACGACGACATATATGTTTTCTTAGTATATATTAAAGATGTCTCTTGTTTAGTTGATAATAATGATGAAGAACCACATCAGTTTCTGTGTTTTTGTAACTGGTACGTATTATTTGATAAGTGATAGCTTAATGTCTATTGACAATTGATTTTAGTGATTTCAAAATGCACAGTTTTTGGAGCAAAACAGCCTATAATAAACACACCTTTAGGTTCCATTATGGGAAGATATACAAAGTCATATGAAGGCCGTACTGTTACAGCTTTTGAAGGAATTCCATATGCAAAACCTCCATTAGGAGAATTAAGATTTAAGGTAGTATTTTCTACTGAAGAACTTCAGTACACCTTGTTACTAGCAGAAGTTTTAAAGCTAAATTATAATCCGTTACTCTTTTTTTCTAGGAACCGCAACCTGTAGATTGTTGGTCAGATATATTAGATGCAAATAAAACTTACGCTTGTATTCAACATACGACTATGACGCGAGCAGAAAACACTACAGGTAAGGATTATTGCGTGACTAAGCGTTCCATAATTGCATGATTATTATGCCATATACACCAGCAAAAGGTCTGTAAAATCCGAAAGGGAAGTGATCATTTATTGACAGATAATTATTAAACAACATGTTCAAGTTTTGCTTCAGGATGGCATATTTTCCATCCATTAATTTTTTTAAAAGTTTCTACTGGATGCTTAACTTGATAATTTGCTTGTAGGTGTTGAAGACTGTTTATACCTTTACGTCTAGGTGCCTAGAGAAATAATCAACGGCGGTGAAAATCTGGACGTTATTGTTTCTATACATTCAGGAGCATTCACTGTAGGTGATCCAAAGTTGTTTGGTGGACCACTATATATAATGGATCGTGATCTAGTTTTCTTGAGCATGAATTACCGGCTTAGGTATGGTATCGTTCACAGGCCAGTTTTAGTTTGCTAGTTCAGTTCTTTTCAAAAAGTTTTAAAAAGTCAACATGTGTTAAAATATGAAAGTTTGTAGCCAGGTAAGTTTATTGTTTAAGAGAATAATCGAATACAAATTTTAATATACGAGGCTGTTTCAAATGAAATCCGGATTGCCTCTTTAACTAAGTTAAATACATTCCCTATTACCAATAATGAAAATAATGACTTAGTTCTCACATTTAGGGAGGCCATGAATTGATTATTAAGTGTCTGGAAACGAAAGACAAATTTAATTTCTCATTTGATAGCTATGGCGTCACTTCAAAGTTGCACCAGCGAAGAAATGCGTTCTGTGATAAGATTTTTAACTGCAGAAGGAGTTAATCCTTCTGAAATTCATTCAAGAATGCCTAAGGTGTGCGGAAGTAGCTGTTTAGCTCGTCCAAGTGTGTTTGAATGGACAAAAAAGTTTAAAAGCGGCACCGAAACTGTGAAAGATGCACCACGACCAGGACAAACAAACCGTGTAATCACTGAAAAGAACATTAGAACTGTGCAAGAGCTCATTTTACCAAACAGGCGCATAAAGCTAAAAGCAATTGCTTCAAAAATTAATGTGAGCATCGGTTCTACACATAATATTGTTTCTGAGCAGTTGAAATACCGAAAAGTTTGTGCAAGATGGGTCCCTAGGCAATTAACGCCTGAACTTAAACAAAGAAGGATTGAAGCTTGTACTATTCTTCTGTCACGTTATGAAAAAGAGAAAGCTGCCTTTTTAAATCGTATAGTGACTGGTGATGAATCCTGGGTTCACCATTTTCAGCCAGAATGTAAGCAATCATCAAAAGAATGGCGTCACTCAGCATCACCAAAACCCAAAAAATTTAATGCTGCTCCA
>JABXWE010022647.1:0-20543 GCA_014611495.1 Limonius californicus
TGCTTGCTTGCTTGCTTTGAAAGAGCGAGATATAGGACACGGTTTTCCAAGCATCTCTATGCACTTAGGCCATATGGCCCACTGTACACCCTAATTAAGAATTTTGCCTCTCTGGGGTAATTCCAACTCCAACGTGTCACACATCGTAGTGGCACGGGACCTACGGCTTTACTTCTTATCCGACAGAAGGTGCATTTTCAGATTTTTCCCCGCTAGAAAAATCTCGCCGATCTTGGCCAGGTTCTATCCCGCGTCCCTCGGATCTAAAGGCAAATGCGCTAACCACTAGACCACCAAGGCCGGCAACACAGCAATAATTTTAGAAAATAGCATTCGGCCAATTTTCGTCCTAGTGAAAAATTAGAAATGCCAAAAATGGTAGTAAATGTAAGTTTTCAATAAAGATGACAAAAAACAGCCTAAAAATTATCGTGGCATTACTCAGCTAAGTGGGCTGCTAAAACTAACAACAAAACTAACGCTACAAAAAGTCGACACAATATTGCAATGAACAAAGAGCAATACAAGCATTTCGACAAAATCGAACAACGGTCGATGCAATCTTTGTATTATTTTTTTTGTTATAGGTATGAGGGCTTTGGCGTTTAATATGCCTCTAATGTTCCCTTGCTTAGTCTAGAGAAGTTGCAGGCTCTTTGCAAAGGATATCTCTGGATTTTGACTCCCGTTTTGATAGGTGTCACAAAGTCCTTGCCGAACATTTTTTGTCTGCGGCTATAGGTGGCGTTGCATAAGCGTAGGATGTGTCCTGCCGTTTCCACTACCTCGTTACATAAACGGGACCTTTGGTCTTCAGCTTTACCAATGTTGAACAGAAGGTATTTTAGTGATGTGTGGCCTGTCAAAAGGCTAGTGATGGTGTAAAGTTCCACCTTGCTGAGAGACAAAGCAATTTTTGCTTTCTTTTGCGAAAGAGTTATAAATTGTTTTGCCTGGCGTTGTCCTAGTGTGTTTTCCCAGTGAGAGAATTTCATTTATTCCTTCCATAACCTAATCTCATGTTTTGTGTGACTTTTCTATACACTACAACAAGGTGCAGGTCCATTGTAAGGCGTAATTGCTCCGCGACTTGCGAGGTCGTCGGCTTTTTCGTTGCCTGGTATATCCTCGTGCTCTGGAACCCACCATAAGGTTACGGGTTCTTGTTGACCAGGAGCTTAGTTACCCAAGCACTCCTAGACACGTTTAGATTCACAAGTAGGTATACGCTTTTAAAGCCTTTATTGCTGTTTGACTGTCTGTGAGGATGTCAATGTTTAAAACCTTTCCTGAGTTTTATTGTTGTGCAGATGTTTATTGCATAAACTATAAGGGTGCTGGGTGCTACTGAGTGTGCTGTTAAAACTAGCAACATTGATTCTACAAAAAAATCGACACATATATCCCAATGAACGAACAGCAACAGGGATTTCGACAAATTCGATCAATAGTCAATACAATCTTTATATTATGCCGAATATTAAAATTCATCATACACAACAAACCCGTATATGTGTGCTTTATAGACTTAACACACGCGTTTGACAGGGTAACATTGAGGGATGATATAAGAAAAAGAAGCAGTACCGCCGGAGTGAATACGGCTAATAAAAGAGATAAATACCGACTCAAAAAAAAAGTAAATGGTTAACTTACAGAATAATTTTCAGAAGCAACCGAAATAAGACAAGATGATTCCCTAAGTCCCAGACTATTATACTAATTATGGACACAATCAGTTAAGCCTATCACGGGATACAGAATGGTACAACAGAAGATAAACATATATTGTCTTATGCAGACGGTGCCCTGCTAATCGCTAACACGGAAAATAATTTGTAACGATTATTACATCGATTTGCAATTACTGCAAAACAACACAACATGGCTGTCTCAGATAGTAACTAAATGCATGATGATATCGAAAGAATCACTACTCTGCAAGTTAGAATTGAATGGGACAGCAATCGAACAAGTCATGCATTTTCATTCTCTGAGATTAACAGTACCTAATTAGCGACAGAAACTTATTTAAAGAAGTTGAACAGCAGGTAACCAAAGAGTAAAGAATATTGGATATCTACAAGAAACAACTTGGAAAAATAATAGATGTCATTAGTAAGCATTACCAAAATATATAAGACGATGGTAAGACCAATTTTAACCTACGCAGCGGAAACCAGGGCAATTACAAGTAGAACAAAACAATTCACTAGAACAGCGAAAATGAAACCTATTAGAAGGAAAATCACGAATAAACGGGATACCGAACCAAGACATCAGAAACCAATGCAAAATGGAAGATATTCATAAATTTCTGAAAAAGGGCAGGAAAGATTAGAATGCACATGTTGATACAGAGGACCTAGATCGATTAATTAAAATTGCAAGAGACCAAAACAAAAACCGAGCGGAAAACAACATCCTGGGATGTAAGCAGAATGGGGTATCCTCTTCAGTGGGGACACTGCATATTCTCAAAACTCTGATAAACAGGCTAAAAGTCTAATAATGTTGTTTGTTTTCATAGAGCGAGATCTAAGATGCGGTTTACAGGCATCTCTCTCTATGCACTCGGGCCAATTTTACCTATCTTACGTAATTCCAACTGCAGTAGTGATTTTTAATGTGTCACACATCGCAGTGGCACGAGATCTACGGTTTTTCTTTTTATACGAAAGAAGGCCCATCTCAGCAAAATTGTATTCGAGTTCCTTGGATTTATACGCAAGTGCGCTAACCACGAGGTTGGCCTAACAAAGAAGAAGAAGAAGAAGAAATGTATGTAGCTAAAGTTAGTTGTCAATAAATGGGAGACACATAAGGTTGTCAACTCTCCCTGGTTGGCATAGGTAATCGGCATCAATATTTAATGTTCTCCCGTCCCCCGAAAAGGGCCGGTTTTCCCCTCCAATCTTTTCTTACATAATTTTGCTTACGGTGCCACCAGTGCTGTAGTACATTATGGAAAACATGTATTCGTGTATTAAAAAACTGTCCACGTTACTACCTAGATTGAATAACGCCAATGGCATTTACCATACAGTTTATAACTATAAAAATTTGCCTATGGGTTTCACTTTAATGTCGAAGCTCTCGTGTTACAAATTTATAGCGAGATTTATCCGTTTGCTAAGGGATCTGAATACTGAAGTCATTGCTGGATTTCGTTGGTCTGGTCTAGAGCAATATTAAAATTATTCTAAAACACGTCTCAACGCTTTAGTTGACGTTGTTACCAGCTATTGATCGCTTATTACGGAATTGGCCTGCTATACGATACGATTTTTTTTATTCAATGGTGCAGAAAGCTACTATGACATACATAATATGAGAAGCGTTTAAAGACGTAGCAGTGTGACTTCCTTATATCTACTAATAGATTTATAATACTACACCTAATTTTTCAAAATACTGATAAATTATTAGAAAATACTTACATAACCGTAACAGAAATACATGAAATTATGATTCAGTTAATAAGTATGTATATCGGAAATTAAAATATAGCAAAATTACAATAGATTTTTATAAAGATATTAGCGAGAGAAAAAAAAAGAGATAGATATTAAAAGATAATCATAATTTTGTCGTAACTGTTTAAAATTAGTACAAAAATGATATGGTTTTTAAGATTCCACATTTAAAAGTATAAATTGTATGTCTTTACTGAAACCAATGCAGTAGAGTGACTATTTATTTGTGCTTTGAAAAGTGAAAAAATGTAAAATAGCAGAAGATGATATTGCCCAAGAACTAAATGTATTAGTTTTCCAGTATTTCAACTGATTCAATTCTTTATTTATTTTAAGGATAGGCTACTAAAATATGCTCACAATTTTTTAGTTTAATACGTTTTTCAACACAGGCATAGGAGAGAAGATCGCTACGTCTCGTAGGAGATAAAGCACTCTAAGAAGAAGAAGAATACGTTTTTCAGAATATCATATTGCACAGTTAGTAACCATAGAATCGCATATAGATATTAATTCAAAAACATACGCTTATTATTTATTAATTTGAATGGGCGAGATCAAGATTGCGGTTTTCCAAGCTGTTTTATTGCACAGCAGCCAATACCGTGCTCTGTTTTAGCTAAGCAACGTCTTCCTTCTTAATTTTAAATTATTGTTAGTCCTTCTACCATATCCTGAACTACCTCGTCTATTTGCAATAGTTTTTACTTTTTATTGATCACAGGTAATTCAAATTTTTCAGTTATATTCCGTAATACCGTGCTCTGTTACAACGTTTTCCTTCTTAATTTTTAATGGAACACCCCGCGTGTTTGTATATTTTTGAATCCTTAGAAGATTAAACAATATCCATCCAAATCCGTGTCCATTAATCTCAAATTGCTCGCAGCAGTGAGAAACCTGAGCTGCTTCTGATTAGGTAACAACATTTTCAGAATCCATCGTGCCCAGAAGCAATTCCTCCTCAAAATTTTCTGAACGCTTTCAACGGAGAAGCCACATGTCTCAGCAATATATTTGACCTTAATTCTCTGATTACTCAGTACCATGGACCAAATCCATATTTTTTTGAGTGACAGTAGTTTTTGGTGGTCCAGCACCTGGTTCATGTTGACACGACTTCCTTCCTACTTTGAGCTCCCGGTACCAATTCTTAATTCCTTGATATAATGGGGTAGAATAACCCAACACTCCGGACAAATATGTCTCCAATTTTTCCATTTCAACAAAATCACCAGTACCATAGTAATATTAAATGTATAACTTCTACACACAAGAAGATAAGCACCTGCAGTTTGGCATATATTAATGTCAATAACTGATATTTCTCGAAAAACAATTATTCATTTGTCGATCAGTGCCTTGCATGTTAGGAGCAATAATTGATGAACCATCCTCACATCCGCAAAGGTGTTTGCATTACTCAACTATTAAATGAATATTTGGGGCTGGTGTGGTTAAAAAAGATTAATAAAATCAATCGTTGTGTCTATGGCTGTCATTCATTAAAAACGTGGGAGAAAAAATTAAGTTTTTTTTCTTTCCGAGGGTAAAAAGCGCTTATGTCCACACAACAAATCAATTTGCCACTCGAAATAAGATAGGGATCAAAAACCTAAGAACATGATTTTAAAATGGCCATTGTATTCTATCTTTCCACCGATCATCGTTGAGTTGTCTTCCATGTATCCATAGATCCTCTCTTCCGTATTTCCTGTGGAGTCAAATCCCATAAACTTTTACTCTTTTCTTCAATCAAATTTTGTGTATTATTGTCCTCTTAATTTCCATTCGGATCTTTATTTCTATATTTACAAGTTGAAGACGTGATATTCTACAGCATACAAGAGTTAAAAAACTTTAGCTTATATTTCTAGCACTACTGAAGGAGCATTTTTCAATAGCTCAGCCAGAATGCATTCCAGACCGGCTGATTTCACATTTTTAGTTTTTTGCAATACTTTACTAATTTCTTGTAGTGGGATCTGCGGTATTGTCTTCTCTTCTTCTTCTTGTTTGTGACCATTTTAGCAGTCATAACGACGTTGTTCATGAAGTTTACTCTTTCTTCGATTAATAAGTTTTTATAGTTGACATCCATTTTTTGTATTTATTATCGGTATTCTAATTCTGTCCTGAAGGTGTTGATTCACTATTTTTATCATCTTACAAGCTTCTGTGGAATGCGTCTCTTTCATATAATATAAGTATGTATATGTTTCCTTGTTTTAGCTAAGGACTTTACTTCCCTGTTTGAACGGACATACCTACGGTTTTTACTGTTTTCTATTTTGAGCGTTTTTGGTCGATAGCCAAAGCAAATATAATTGGGTTTTCTTTTAATCTTTTTTTCTACGTTTTTATCACACTCTTATGCCTGTGTTGTTTCTCTCCCAGAGTTTCTTGGGCGGGTACTGGTACATGCGTTTTTTATTTTCATAAATTTCTTCAGAGGTGTTGACTGATCTATATACCCGCACATCGTTTATTTTATTAAAGCAGTAATTTGTTAATATACCCTATTAATTTACGTAATTTAATAGTGGAGATCATGAAAGCGTATGTGAGGTGGTTTTTTGGCAAATAAAAATATAAAAACTTCGTAGTACATTTTGAAGCTATAACGAGTCGTTCCTGTCGCATAAGAATAAGAGGTAAACATGGGAAATTAACGCTAGTAAATGTATGTGCACCGACTGTACAAAAACAAAAAGAAGTGAAGGACAAATTTTATGAGGACTTAGGAAATACCTTACTTTACTATACTTAATAAAATACCAACATACGATCTAAAACTAGTTATACAGCATTTTAATGCCAAGGTTGGCAGAGAGAATACATATAAACAAATAACTTGTGGAAATAGTAAACATATAAACAGTAATGAAAACGGGCAGAAATTAGTAGAATTAGTAGCTGAACACAATATGGTGATTATGAGTACATATTTCGAACATAAAGATATTTACAAAGGAACATGGGTTTCGCCTGGTAAGAAAACAGTCAACCACATTGATCATGTCGGTGGTGTAAAGAAGCGTTATTAATTTTGTATTATTATCTTGAGATTTAGGACTCTGTTTAATTTGTTTACATGCCGTTTACTATTTAGAAGTTTATTAGTTTGATTTTTGGGTAATATTATTGTGTACCGACCGATGTCTTTCCGTATGCACCCCGTATTATTTTCATTTTAGAAGTGTTTACCGATTTATGTGCGGAGGTATATAGTGACCATTACCTAGTAGTTGCGAAGATAAAAGAGGAACAAAAAATCGAACCCAATTCAAAACCACAGGAGAAAGTTTTAAACGGCAAATATGAGGCAATATGAACATATAAATTGAATGAGGCAGAAGTAGTAATGCAATACCAGCAACAAATTGGCATAGAGTACGGGAAAATAAAAGAACATAGCAAAGAGTGGGACGTAGAATATACATGGAAGATGGTAAAAGAGATATTACTAAAAGCAGCTAGAAAGACATGTGGGATAGGCAAAGTACGCAAAAACCAGAAACAAACAGCATGGTGGACAGCGCAAATCAAGGAACAAGTCAAAATTAAAAAGAAATTATGGAAGGAAGCACTGGCTAAGAAAGCATACGATAACTACAAGGAACAGAGAAAGAAAGTAAAAGAACTAGTTAAGCAAGAGAAACAAAAAACGTGGGAAGAGTTCGGAAGCCGCATGGAAGAAAATAGTAAAGGGAACCAAAAGTTATTCTACAGAACGTTGAAGACATTAAGAAAGGGAAAACAAACTAAAATAACAGATATTAAGGATAGGAATGGGAATGTAATAAAAGAAGAATCAAAAATAAAGGAAAGATGGGTGGAATACTTCAGAGAACTGTTAGGCATAGAAGGGCAGAATGGTAGAGCAGAAGAAGATGAAATAGAAGGGAGTAGGCAAAATGACAAGGCAGAGAATGGAGAAATAGAAGAAATAACGATAGAAGTAATTAAAGCAATCGAACCTGAAATGCTGAAAGTCATAGGAGTGGAGGGTATTGAGATGTTGCTTAATCTTTATAACAAGGTATGGGAAGTAGCAAAAATCCCACAGAAATGGGAGGTGGGAGTTATAGTACCCATACTCAAAAAGGGCGACACTAAAGAATGTAAAAACTACAGAGGTATAACTCTAATTAGTGTAGTAGCCAAAGTGTACGAAAGAATTCTAGAGAATAAACTCAGAGATAAAATTGAATAGCAGTTAACTAAACTTAAATCACAGAGCGGATTCCGGAGAGGTTACGGTATACAAGACCATATATTCACTATAAAACAACTGTCAGAGAAAATACTAGAACAAAATCGTGAAGTGTATATAGCCTTCATAGATCTCGAAAATGCCTTCGATAGGATACCTAGAAATGAAGTATGGAAAATATTAGCAGAAAGGCAAGTCGACACACACTTAATTAAAGCTATTCAAAGCTTGTACAGACAATGCAGAAATAAGATAACAGTAGGATCTATTGAAACGGATGAATTCATAACTGAACAAGGTCTCAGACAGGGCAGCATCCTAAGCCCCACTCTCTTTATAATCATTATGGACGAGGTCATCAAGGAAGCTAGACTGAGAGTAAAGAAACTGGAAATTGGTCATAAAAATCTTGAGAAAATTGGAATAACAGAGTGTGTGTTTGCCGACGACCTGGCAGTGTTCGCAAGAAGTGCAGAAGACTTGCAATACTATATTAATAATTGGAATAATGCACTACAAAAGAGAAATATGAAAATTAACGAGGGGAAGACGAAAGTAATGGTAATATCAAGGGAAAAACATGATATAAGTATCCAAATAAATGACAACAAAATAGACCAGGTAGAAGATTTTAGGTACATTGGTAACGTATTCGAAATAGATGGGCGGCAAGACATAGAAATAAATCAAAGAATAAAAGCGGCAACGAGTATATACGGCAGTTTAGGAAGAAGTTTTGTAAGTAAAAGAGAAGTATCCAACCAAACAAAAATAAAAGTGTTTAAATCTATATTTAGACCAGTACTTATTTTCGGATCAGAATCATGGATATTGACTAAAAAACAAAAAAGCAGAATACAGGCCACAGAAATGAAGTACCTGAGAAGAATAAAGGGAGTAACAAGAGCAGATAGAGTTAGGAACCAGGACATAAGGGAAGAACTAGGGATAGAATCAGTGCTGACGATAATTGAACAAAACCAACTGAGATGGTATGGTCACTTAATAAGAATGGGAGAAAATAGGCAGGTGAAGGCAGTGTGGGAAGCAAGAAAGAGACCAAAGAGGAACAGAGGACGGCCCAGGGCGACATGGGGAGGAGAAATAGAGAAAATTCTAGTAAAGAAGGGGCATACGATGCAAACAGCAAGGAAAGTCGCACAAAATAAAAAAGAATGGCGTGCACTAGTTTATAAGTAACGGGATTATAAAATAGAATGTAGAATTGACGTATAGTGTTTAAGCGAAATAAAATACAAATGTAATTTAGAATAGAAAAAAAAAATGTAATATACATCCTTACACCTAGCGGTAGGAAGGATTTTCGATAAATATATAATATATATAATATAGTTTGATTTTTGGGTAATATTATTGTGTACCGACCGATGTCTTTCCGTATGCACCCCGTATTATTTTCATTTTAGAAGTGTTTACCAATTTATGTAAATATCATTATGTAGGTACCGTTTAATTTATACTTTGAATTTAAGGCCGAACAAGGTAATTTATTTATTATGTACCGTGTAGCAACATTTAGAATTCATAGTTTGTTTTGTTATTGTTATCTGAGACCGTTTTATTGAGATACCGTTATTAGAGGAATGTTTAATTACCAGTTACGTGTATATTTGAACAATTAGCATTTATATTTATATCCGAACATTGTAAATTGGTTTATTCGAAATGCATTTACGCGTGGAGATCTGATAACCGCATCTACAGCGTAAAGTTGGTGGGTAGCCACGTATTCCCTACTCTCAGCCGGAATGCGCGAATTAAACCAAATATTGTAGCAACAGTTACCGGGCGGGTATAAATACAAGCTCTCGAGCATTAAAAGGTCTCTCTTCCCTCCGGTCCAGAGCTCCAGCCAACCAGCGAAGAAGAAGACCAGGTACATCCCGACACCGAGGCACTGTTTGAGTAAGGAATTGTTGTATTTCGGCATTGTTTGCTATTCAATCGTATTGTATACCGTTCTCTCTCTCTCTCTCTCTCTCTCTCCCTCTCTCTCTCTCTCTCTCTCTCTCTCTCTCTCTCTCTCTCTCTCTCTCTCTCTCTCGTTTGTCCTGACGTAAGGTCCTTACGGAATTCACCATCACTGCGACCATACTGAGGTGGTGTTTTTCCGATCCCCTTTCTCTGTCTCCCCCTCACGGCTGCGTATGTCCTGACGTAAGGTTCCTTCCGGGAAATACCGTCGCTGGGTCTGTCCTGAGGCGGTGTCTTCCACCATATTTTCTCGTCTTGCTAGAGAGAGAGAGAGAACCGTTAGAGTCCGTTCATACCGGGGTTTGTAGCCATCAGGTACCAAAATATTCGATTTCCTGCCTCTTATACCGTATTGATACCGCAGTTCCTACTGTATCTGCTACCGTATTGCTACCGTAGTTGCTACTGCATCTGCTACCGTATTGCTACCGTACCTGCTACTGTTTTGCTACCGTATTTTACTACTGTATTGCTACTGTTTCGCTACCGTATTGCTACTGTATGTTCTACCGTATTTGCTACCGTTTTGCTACTGTATCTGCTACCGTATTTGCTACTGTTTATTTTGCTACTGTATTGCTACTGTATTGTGCATGTGGAATTCTGTATGCTTAACGCTAAAATATATGTATCAAGCCTTCATGTTTTGATCATTTCTAAACCGAGCACAGTTAAGTTATCTAGGACCGCTTCCGAGACTGCAGTTAAGTGACATCAGCCCCCTGGAAACCGACGTCTTCAACTGTAGCTACCTAGGACTTCGTTATCCCTCCCAGGACAACGAAGCAGCGACGGAGAGTAAACTTCGTAATAAAATCTGGCGCCCGAGGCAACCGAAGCAATTGCACGTAATAAGCAGACGTGCAATTGACCTCGTCGAGTCAAGCAAAGAAAGAAGCGTCACAGTGGAAAGTAAATACAAAAAGAATATCAAAGTTTGTAGAAGTTATAGAGGAGCGAATACTAACTCCGATCGTTTTTTAGTCAGAGTAAAAGTAGAGCAACAGGTACCAACAAGAAGGAAGCCTGAAAGTAATGAAGTCAGAAGGTACAACGTTAATTCACTACAAAATGAAGACATCAAAACCAATTTTAGAAGGCAAGTAGATAATAGACTACATAATCAAGTGCATACGGAAAACGTCGAAGAAAAATTGAATCAATTACAAACAATCATGCAAGAAGTCGCGGACCAAATTATGTCAAAACGTAAACAAAGAATAAAAGAGGACTGGTTCGATGAAGAGGGGAAAGAGGCAGTGGAGAGGTGCAACAAAGCCATAATGAGTAAAATAAAGAATGGAACTGTAGAAAATGAAGAGCTGTATAAAAAAGAAAGAGAGAAATGAAGAAAATATGTAGGAAAAAGAAAAGAATATATCTGGAACAGAAACTGGACAGAATCGAAGAAAATTTTGTTAATAAAGAGGTTAAAATTTTTATCAAGAGGTCAAGAAAGGAAAGAACTTTCACAAAAATATACCAAGGTATTATAAGTATGAAGAGGGCCAGCTACTAGGAGGAATAGATGAGAAATTGGATAGACGGGCGAGATATTTTGAATCATTACTTAATCCAGAAGAACAAGACCAAGAGACACACCGACAGGCTGAAGAAGTGTAGAATCTGATCACTGAGGATGAAGTGCCAAATAGGAACGAGATCCTTGATACAATAGTTGAGCTACGGAATAACAAATCACCAGGAGAAAATGGTATCACAGCGGAATTAGGTACTTAAAGAAGGTGGAGAAATGCTACAAGAAGAAATAACGAAGCTGATACAAGAAACGTGGAAGAACGAAGAAATACCCAAGGAATGGCCTGAAGCAATTCTGTGCCCTATATGAAAGAAAGGTGGTAATATTACAGAACGTAAAAATTATAGGGGAATAGCTTTGCAAGATACAGTGTATAAGATATTAGCAATACTAATTAGAGAGCGAATCAAGGGTATTACCGAAATTATCGTAGGAGATTACCAAGCTGGGTTCAGACCAAATAGTGGAAAAAGACTATTGAAGCCTTGGGCCACTAGGCCTGCAGAGCTGTTGTGTGTAAATATATATCTATTCATTTGCACGAACTGAAGTCTAAGGTTACAAAAATTAGATAACAGTCTTTAGGAAGCTATAAAATTCAGAACCAGTACAAAACATATCATATTCCATACAAAAAACCACATCTTGTATGCTTTAGCCACTTTTGTTAGACATGTGCTACCAGCGGTAATAGAAATCGTGAATAGCTTTCATAACATGATCTTATTTACTACCGTCAAGTAGCCACAAAAACATTGTTGCTTAAGGTCAATTAATTATTAAACATTTAATTAAAAGTTAAGCAAGTTATTAGATATTTGAGGAACTGGAAGGGAACCCCGTGAAAACATGTTGGCGTTACGCCCATGCCTGACAACATTTCACTTTTCATATCTTATTAACAAAAGTATTATCAATTTTTATCAACAATTATATATATTTCATATTTAATTATAAGCAGGAAATCATTATTAATTGTGTATTTTTAAATTGATAATTTTAACACACTGCTGTGTATATCTGCTCATAAAAAACGGCATCCTAGAAATAATCATATATGATTCAAAAGTGTTAATATAGGCGTTTCTAAAAATAATTACGTTTTTGGCAACAGCCTTAATTTCGTTTTGGATCTTTTAAATATAAGTATTTTGTAACAATACCTCACACGAGTGTGCTATAAAATGTATAATTGAAAATGCTTATCGCGTATCCATCTAGTTTGTAATTATGTATAATTTTTGTCTGCATCCGGTACATATATTAGGGTTTCTGGGCTTTGATGAAAAAAGGTACTATAAACCTATTGGTTAGCAATTCGACAAATAAAATTAGGTCAAACGGTATATTGATTTTGATTTAATCAGATTGTTAAAGCTATTAAATGGCTGCACTTCGAATAAACCTAGAGCGTGGTTGTTTACCCAATGGGTTTGTTGAACGACTAACAGTTTTTGATAATATGACCAGACCAGGGCTCTAAATGGAAAATTTCACGACTAGGACGCTGCTTCAAAATTATTGTTCAACTAAAAAACAATCTATTTATATGACATTACATAAATATTCCGGATTCCGAAAGTAAATAAAGAAGATTCTGAAAAACAAAAAAGCAAAGAGCACAAAAAGAAGTTTCCTACAGGATTACAATAATAATAATTACAGGAAAATATTACAAATATTACAGAAAATATATGATTTATATAGAAGTGCTTAAAAGAAGGATAATTTACCTCGGTATAGTATTCATGAAATCAAATGTCCGCAAACCAACTGTTTCGGAGATAGAGGCGATTTTGTATTTTACCTAATCAAGAAACTTCAATTTTTTTCACATAATGCAATTTGTTTACAAAATCACCTTTATCTCTGAACAGTTGGTTTGCGGGCATATGTTGATTAAGACTTTTGGGGAAGCTTTTTCTCGCGATCCCCTCTTGCAGTACTTAACTTCATTCAGAAGCAGAGGCTAAACGGCCAACAGACACCATCTATTACCAAGTAGCGCAATTTTTTTCTTTGTCTCCATGTTTTCGAAAATTTCCACCATATTCGGGAAGGTGCTAGATGGCACTCGAATAATCTGTAAAATGAATTTTGCTTGATATAAGAAGCGGACATCGATGAGATTAGTCATCATTTTAAGATGTGTGCTGTACTTCTGACTGTGTGTTGACTGCAATAAATCGATAAAAAATATTTAACGTTAAGTAAGAGCAATACTCGTTTTGCTAAAGATGGATTAATTTTAAAACGGTCATTAGAACATTCCGCGACTGACAGTGACAAGAATACAGAGAGGAATAGGTTGTAGAGCGATGAATATCTCAAATATGGTTTTACCGTTATTATCCAGGACCCCAGTACGTACTTTGTCTAGAAATGTTGTCAAAAGAAATTATAAAGCCATCGAAGCTATTTCGACATTTAAATAGCTAACATCAAGACAAAGAAAAACCTGTGGAATTGTTTAAAATAAAGGTAAACTCCCTCCACAAGGAGCAAGCCACTTTTACATCGGCAATCACTACTAATGAAAAAGCATTATTATCAAGTTATCTAGTTGTATTAGTTGTATTTCACATTACAAAAACCAGTCAGCCACATACAATTGCTGAAGATCAGATTTTACCAGCAGTTCTTAAAATGGTTTAAATAATGGTTGGTGAAAAAGACGGTAACAAGTTGAAAGCTATACCCCTCTCTAATAATGCTATCTAAAGAAGAATAAGTGACATGGCAGAAGATATTCTAACACAAATTGTTGAAAATATTAAGAAGTGCACGTATATCTCATTACAGATGGACGAATCCACGGATATTTCTAACTGTGCCCAATTTATAGCATTTGTAAGATACAATACTGGACATGGTATTGCAGTAGATATATTTTTTTGTACATCATTAGAGGTCAATACCACTGGAAAATGTTTATTTCATGCAAA
The DNA here is from genome assembly GCA_014611495.1 of Limonius californicus. Classification (NCBI taxonomy): domain Eukaryota; kingdom Metazoa; phylum Arthropoda; class Insecta; order Coleoptera; family Elateridae; genus Limonius; species Limonius californicus. Next base: position 14,173 of record JABXWE010022647.1, read on the forward strand.
GTACTAATGAGTACGTGATTGACTGAGTAAAATGCGTTGCTATATGAACCTATGACGCCAAGGCTATGACAGAACGTCAACCTGATTATATTGTCAGATTAAAAGAGAGACTTCCAAATGCTACATGGATACACTGGTTTTTACATCGAAAAGCTCTTGCATCAAAATCTTTAACTTCTGAAATGGATTGTGTTTTAAAAATATCATTAAAGTGGTACATTCCATCAGGGGAAAAACATTGCAGACTTGTATTTTTCGAAAATATTGTGAAAGCATGGGTTCTTTATACGCAAATCTTTTTCTTATTACACGGAAGTGAGGTGGCGTTCGAGGCGTAACGTCTTGAAAGAGTTTTTCAGTTAAAAGCGGAATTTTTGATGTACCTGCAAGATGAGAAATCGGAATATAAGAACATATTTTCTCCACGACCACTACGGAATTTACAATTCTGAAATCAATTTTGATAATAGAAAGTTAACATTTTAACACTTGTTATGGAAGAAATATTCTAAAACACTTAGCGGCTTATGCATTTTGCATGTATTTCATTCCATCACTAGTAATGGAATGAATATTCCGCAACAGTATAACCAAATAAAACAGTTAGTCTAGGAATCCATGACTAATAATTGACTTGAAACGTCATAATTTTGCAATTTCTTTGTAAATATTTGTTCCGAATCTTATTAATTTTATTGTATTTGTTACATATCTTGTGGTTGTGGAGAAAGTATAGTCTGCTACTCGGTTGGGAATGGAAATTCGATGCTCGTGGTTCCTCACGCTCACCTTCGGCTCGCGTTCGGAAGATTCCACTCGCATCGAATTTCCATTCCAACCTCGTTACAGAATGTACTATTCCAATTACATTTAGCTTCTTAGACTGGCTTTCCTTGATGATATTTTCGAACACTCTGAAGAGCAGTTTGCAAGGCTACGATATTAACATAAAAACGTCATGGGCAAAATTAACGGATTTATAAAGAAATTCGATTTCTAGTCTACTTCAATTGGAAAAAGGACGTTCGATTTATTCCAGTGCATTCCAGAATTCGTGGAAGACTTAGTTAAGGATGATAATATGATAAAGTCTGAGCACGTGTTTGCAGATATACAAGTTAGTTTGCACAATTTATAACGACAGCTCATTGACTACTTCTTTAAACCACAGATGGATATTGAATTCGTTTTTAACAATTTCGTTGAACAAGCTGAAATTTCGACAAACTTGAAATACAAAATTGTTTAAATATGTGATGGAATGTTGTAACTAGACTTCTTTTCCGAGAGTGTAGATCAAATTTGGACCAAAAGAATGAAAGAATACCCCGAGCGTGCGGACGAAGCTATACAGTGTTTGGTGTCATTTGCTACATCATATTTGTGCGAATTAAGTTGCTCGTCTATGACTGGCCATCAAAACAACTGTAAGAAATCACCTGGAACTTGAAAATGATATTATTGTGTGTGTATCGAATACAGAGCCCAAATCTGAAAAGCTAGTATCCGAAAAACAGGCATATACATCGCATTATTGTTTTTACTTTGCAATTTGTTTTTTATATTTACAGTTATTTACGTCTAGGTTCTTGCATTTATTGAAAATTTTAATATTTTAAGTTTGGTTTATTTTTGTTTACTTTGTGAAATGCAGAAATAAATGTCTTGTAAAGGCATTTTGTTTTACATTGGAAATCGTCCCGCGACATCCGTAACCCTATATATCGCGACCCCCCTGGGGAACCACTACCCTAGTGTATCTTCCCTAATATACCCATACGTAATATAACCCTACGGGATAGGAAGGACACTGAGATTGGTGAAGTAAGACCATGTTTTTAGTACTTCCCAAGCCGAGAGAGGTGCAGGAGGAGCTGAGTAGCGGTATTGAATTTATTATAATATAGAGTCGGGTGTCGTCTTATTTGACGGGTGCGAAGTCTGCAGTCAGGTAAAATAGCCGGTTGAAGTAAGATGAGCGGCCACGTACTCAAGAACCCGGCGACCAAAAACAAGTGTCGAATTAAATGTAGCTACTAAAGTACAATAATTAAACCTCTTTACAGTTAACTAAAAATCAACATTTATTTATCAATATTTTACATGTTTAATCTCAATATTCTTAATATAAATCAAAAACAAGACACTTGAAGATTATTATTGCATCGAATTTGCACAAGAAATTCAATTTTATTTTTAAATATTTGAATTTAAATAAGAGTTATTCAAATATTAAAATAATTATATTTCTACTAAAATATTAATAACTAAAAATGCAGTGTTAATTATGTATTTGAAATAATTTGAACACAAAGGTGAATGAGGTACAAAGTTTAAAATAGGTTAAACCAAAGAGCAGTATATTGTAAAGAGACGCAACGCAATGTATTTAGTAGTATCAACGTAATTTGGGTTGCATACCTGTTTGCGAAATTGCACACTTAAGTTTAAACCACCTCGAGTGGTCAATTAAACAAAGGAATTTTACCTGAACTCCTGAGAATCCCTAAGTAAACATGTCGTTAACCTTCATAAGATTTTACAGTGTTGCAGCAAAGAGCAGTATATTTATACAATATACTGCTCTTTGGTTGCAGCAAGTTCTTGCTTAACCCTTTAAACCAAATTGTTTAGCTTTCTACTATACCTATTTCAAGTTGCATTTAGGGTGAGTGATTGTTGCTTGTTATTCGAGACCTGTTAATCTTTTACATGAGGATGAAACACTAGTATTTCTAATAATGAAAATAGTCATTCCTTAAGTTTATAATTTTTAAGGTAGCGAACTATTTAAGTAGAAACAGCTTTTCTTTGAAACTGACACAATCAAGAGTTACTTATTTCATTGTGAACTGTCAAGACGTTTAAGTCATTAATTTGCAACAATCATTAGTAGAGCTTGGAATATATGCTCTAAAAAATTGCAAAATATGCATTTATGCATTAAAATATAATATAAAATATTAGTGGCGGCTCGTGAGTTAAGAAAGAGGGTGGGCACAAGAAAAAACTTACCTATTTTTTTTACATAAAATCCATTCTCCTATTTTTCATGTTGGAAAAGACGTCTATGAGTAGTTTCATCGGCCTCCAAAGCAATGAAATTTGCAGATTTAATTTCTTTTAATATTTCCTGCTTGTAAATTTGCAACATTGCATCTGGCAATTCGTTCTGAATAGTTTTTGAGACGCCTTTAAACACTTGTGAACCTTTCATATGTATTGCAAGCACAGCGTCTAATTCGGCAGCAAACTTGATTAATCCTACATAAATTCATGGATTGTCTGACGTTAATGTTTCATCGTGACCTCGCAACGCCAGTTCAAAGGCGCCGCAAAATTTAATACACATAATTAACCGGCGCAAAATATGACGATTTTTTTCCACGTCTTCGTTGTACTTAATTTTATGTCGTAAATAAGCACCCTCTAATTGTTTACGGATGTCCACTTTGCCTAAAACACTAAAATCCATGCACGCATTCATGTGAGAAACGGAAGATTTGTGTTTCTTTGCCCTCTCTGCAATGTGTTTTAAATCATTCACCCCTTGTTTATTCCACGCACTAACCTTTTTCTTAAAAATTAAGCACATAAAACAAAACAGTTTATTTGTTACTGAACATCCGCACATACAATCTTTCGTCTGTGAAACCAAACGCGCGATTGCGCGAAAACACAAAACACTGCGGTCGAATTCAAACGTTGACTTTAAAGGGGAAACAATCTGCTAGGTGCCCCATTCGCGTGGTATATCGCGTATAGCGAAGATAACCGACAGACAATCGAATCACCTCTACATGGGGAACAAATCAGAGCGTTCCCCGGAAAATAGTTTTGAGCGTGTTAGCCGCGCCTTTGGTGCGGAAGGAAAATTTGATACCATCGTTAAAATAATGAAATTAAAATAATGCACTGAATTACATGCGAATTTCTTTCTGTGTTTATCATGGTGGTTAGGTGGGCACGTGCCCTTTAGTACAAGCCGCCACTGATAGTTTCAGCCAATAAATATTTGCTCTCACTACATACATAAAAGAATAATAATAATATACTTACTTCCAATAATCCACGATACCTCAAAAAACTTCGTCTTGAATAAACACGTTTTACAACCTTATTACTTGGAGTTTATGCAAACAAGAAATCGCTTTACAGAGAACTCTTCTTCTTCTTTCGAATAACTTTAGCGCTATTTTTGTAACAGTAGCCAAACTTTAAAATGGAATTAAAAGTAAATGTACTTTTAAAAGGACAGTAGCTATAAATGGGTTAACACCATGAGGAGTATTCATTAATTTTAAAGTTTCTTCATTCACCATGAGGAGTATTCATTAATTTTAAAGTTTCTTCATTCATTTCTCAATCTGCAGGTAAATTAAAATATTCTTGAAATTTAATCAATCCAGAAGACAAGTCATTTGAATACCACCCTCTTCTATATCCATATTTTAATAAATATTCTTGTACATCTATTTCTGAGCAAACTAAACTAAATGAAGAGAGTACGAGGATAATCATTTATTTTCATCAAATTAATCATAACAGTAACGTTGTTTATCTTTTCACCTACTTGTCCTTCAAAAGTAAGAGTTAATTTATCAAACAGTGCAATATTGTCTTTAGGAGGAAAATACATAACACTAGCTGGTTCTATATAAGCAGGCAACGAATTTATTACAAATCTAAATATTGATCCTTTTACAAAATTTGAATATACACATAAACCAATTGTCTCAATCGATTTAGTAATTTTAAGATATCATTCTTGATTTGGTTTTATAATTGTATCGTTTGGTATTCAAACAATTTTTCAATATTAGAAGCTGCTGGATATAAAATTTTATTTCTATTGCACTAGTAGCTATTATTTCATCTTTTATCCAATCAAATTTAAATCTCCTATAAACCCTTTAAGTCTTCTTTGTAATTGTATTATTAGGTACTACAGTATACTTTACACTATTTTTTAGCTTTTAAAGTTATCAATTCTAGCTCCAATTGTTGTTTTTCAAAGCAAGTGCTAAAATTAAGACCTATTTCTTTAGATTTTATATCTTTCGTATGTAACTTTTCAAATACGTAACGGAAGCACCTTGCCGTGCTGTCAGCTACTTTTTAAGGTTTTGTTTTATTTTATTTAGTTCTATTTAGTTAGCTTTAGGACTTTTTTTAATTTTACATACCGTCAAACGGGGTGAATCGGGACGATTTTTAGATATTTTTATTAATATTTTCTTGTAGAACTATCGAAAAAATTTAAAATTTAGGGGAAAGTGACCGCAGTTAATACAGCTTCTGAAATATGTATTGGATGACCTTCTGATTTGCATTGATTAATTAAAAAAAAATAAAATGTGGGGTGTCCCGATTGACCCCGCTTTGGGGCGAATCGGGACATCCTATTTAAAACCGTGCAATGTGCATGTCACCCCGCATCTGGGGTTAATTGGGACAAAAAAAATTAAAAATATTTTTTTCATTGGTTTTTTGGGCTAAAAACATCAAAATACAACAAAGAAACATGAAAATAGCATTTATTTCAAAGTTTTAAGTTACAAACATGACTTTTTTACATTACAGCATTGATATCTAAATAAAAAACATTGCTCTATAAAAATTTATAACAAAAATATTTTTTATTCCTCTGTAGGAAACTAGAAAAAAAAACACACATTTTCTGGATTAACATGAAGGAACATAACATTAGATGTTATAAGATTTCAGCTTCATTTGCAAAGGAAACTCGTATCCTCCTCGTCGTAATTTATTTGGCTCAGGCAGTTTTCTCAATATTTGTTCCAAGCTAATCATGCATATGTCATCCACTGTGGGAAAAATGAAGCAATTTTTTCTTTTTCTGTTGGGTCTAAGAAATGTAACTTCAAAATTTTCACCAAAGAGTCCTTTAATTTGTCCGATAAAATATTTGTTCACTTTGTTTGTTTTAAATTCAACCTCAACAAAATCGTTAGTGGCGATGTTTTCTATCGTAAGCTGAACTTCATCTTCAAAGCACTCTTCCTGTTCCACTACTTCTGGTTCCGATTCAGGTTCTGGTTCAAGTTCAAAAGTTTCGTTCTCTTGAGGCACTGCAGTGCCGCTTATTGATGGTTGCGGTTCCGAAAAATCTTTGGTTGAAACGCTTTTGCCTGGCTCGACTTGAATTTTCTTCTTCCTTGCTATTGTTGGTTTGCACGCATTTCTGCTTTCCTTAAGCAATTCTACAACAGACTCCGTCCAGGCATTAGGATCGTCCTCTTCGCGATTTCTTTCTTGTGGTAAACGTTTTAAAACTTGCGTCCTATCAAGTGGAATAATTCCCGTCCCACGAAATCCGCTTTTAATATTTTGACTTAAAGTTTCTAATT
>JABXWE010022648.1:0-14081 GCA_014611495.1 Limonius californicus
AGAAATTCTTTAAAAGTTTCATCTACGATGCTAAAAATATTAAAAAAATATTGAAATTATTATACAAGATATTGTTACAACAGATCTGAAACGAAATCCACTGTTAGCAGGATATGTATTAGGATGTGAAAATCATAAGAAACATGTAATTAAACAAGTAATTTTTGACTTTCGGATGATGAGTTGCATTCTGTTGCAAAGAAGAGTCTCGGAAAAGGCTTGCAGAAAAATCAAAACGGCAAGAGTGTGCTAAATTGTCCAACCTGGTTTAGTACTCAAGTGTTGGCTATAGAAGCCATTTATTTTTAAATTTTATATAATCACTGTAATGTTAACTAGGTTTAATAAATCTCTAAAGAAATTTCTTGAATATAATCGGAATTTTCAGTGGAATATTTATCTACTTTTCAGTGTCTCTCAGATCTCATCTTTTTATTCACTAGCAATTCTAGTGCCCGGCACTCCTGCAAGATTATACTGTGGGTCTCTTTCTTCCTCCTTTGCGTTATCCTGTTGATGTGTGTTTCAATCTTATTGGCAAGATAACTTACAAGATGCATACATTATCCTGACTAGGTTTTCTGCAGTTTCCTAGCCTGTACAGGTGAATGCAAGGCGTAAATAATTACAAGTCAATCTGCAGCCGAAGTTTAACTTTTCTTCAATAAATATATTCAATTTGTACCGAGTTTTATATATCAGTTTCAGCTACTTAAATTGCAAACTGGTACTAGGGTGTATTGTTTAATTAGTTTATGAAAATGTTATGTACTTGTTCATTACCCTTTGATAATATAACTCGTAAACTTTGAATCACTTACTTAAATTAGTTATTTCCTAATTATATAAATAATTGAATTTTAGTAATTGACACACGACGGTTCAACACAGCTTTATTTAATAGACAACACAATCAAACGCGCAGAGGTTATGAAGAAATTTAACTTAATTTAGACATTACTTCTTCCTTTTTCTACTTTTAAGCGGTATTTTGCACAATCGAACTGTCATTGTTTGACGTATCTGTCAAATTTGTGGTACCTTAGCGATCCTGCTGCCATCTAGCGGACAACATTTTTGCGTCCCCCGGTCAACAATGTAAATATTAGGAAGTGACAACACCATACAAAGGGGGTGGAGTTTGGTTTCCATGCATCTTGGTTCCAATGAACGTCATTATTCTACATTAAATAATGGTAATTCTATTAATAGTGGAAATGCAGCAGTGCACATGACTTGTAATAACTGTACAATCAACTATTATTTTAAATGATTTCATATTTTTTGATAATTTTCATTATCTTTATTAACCTAGGTAAATAATGAATTATTATTATTTACCTAGGTTAATAATGAACTACTTCTCATTACACAAATGAGGTAAACAATAAGGTTTTCTCATGTTAGTAGTAAAAAAAATATTATTTAGATTGTATTTATTTAAGGGCATCTTCCCACAGTTATTAGTTTTATTATCTCTAGTGATGTGCGAAGTAATAAATATTTCCCTACTAATACATTCATAGGAAGTGGCGGTGAATATTTCTTACCTTTTACCTCCTTTGGCTAAATGCGCCTTCAATATTTTTGAATTGCCGCTGGATAACGCCGACCCGCCCCACGCCTGTCATTGGTCTCTTAAAACCCATATGCTGTCGCGGTCAGTGAAAGCAATTCTCGCAACCTTAAACAGCTACTAACAGAGATCCTAACCTCAAATAGTCGTGTTACCTCATTGAACTCTAGACAGACCTGGAAAGGAGCCTACGCGATGTGCGCCGGTAAGAGCTTGAGTCAGGCGCAGTAAAAAGAGAAGGGACAAGCGAGAGGGCTTTGTATTTCTTTCTAATACATTGTTGTTTACCGAAATGTGTGGCAACTCGCAAATGAAATTACTTTTACTGGCGGAATCTGAGTCTACACGTGTGTTTTCTGTGCTGTACAGTGGTTATAAGACATCAACTACAAATTATAAATGTTAAAATGGTGGTTAATTGTGTTGCATACGGATCTACAAACGTTTATTCAAAGAACCCGAATATTCAGTTTCACACTAAGTTGTAAAGCAGTGTTGGTTTTTGTTTAATTGTTTACACACTTTCGCATTTAGTTGTTGGGTTTATGTATATATGTAGGTATTACTCTATACTACAGTTTACTAGTTTTATTGTAGGTTTCCATTCAAACGTCCTGAAATTTTAAAATTATGGATAACAGCAGTACGGAGTAATCTTATCGAACGTTAAGCAATGGTAGCGTACAGTATGTTGATCTTATTTGCTTGTTACTACCAAACCATTCAATGTAAAAATATGAATTCGTTTGAATATCCCTGAAGAAAACCAGTTCTATTTATATTTGTGTTTAATAAATTTAATTTTTGTATTTATGAATAAATATTAAAATATTTTTCACCTACTTGAATTGACTGTTTCACGTACAAAGCCTGCAGCAAGACTACCAGTAACCAAAATCTCATTTTCGAAGTTGTCTAGACCACTTCTGGATGCCTAATGCCGATAACTGATAAAAATATATTATAAAAGCCGGGATAAAGCAAGCGTAACACACTGTACACTTCAACGCAATCTTCCTGAGTTGAAAGGCGATACTATTTCAATGCACAGTTTTTTCCACAAGTAACTGAATAATTCTTAATCAACGAGTTATTTTATTTAAACCGTCAATCTTAAAACTTTTATTATAATAACTGTTTCAGGGACAAATAAATGTCAAAGCGTACTCATATAAATGAATAAAATTGTTCTAGCAATCTAGCCAACTAATTTTGTTGGTATTTTATAATTAAAAATTAGAAACCCACTATTTGCCTATTTGGCTCTTAGCTTTGGCATCAAGTGTACAAACGAACAATCTTCGCAAGCGATAGATTAGATACTAAATTGGTTAATTACAAAGACATTGGTATGACGCTTATAGCACTACTTTCACTAGAATACTGATGTTATCGTGTACATACAAAATTCAATTAAATATACATAACTGTAAATGGTTATTGTTGTATTTCGTAGATAAATAATAATTTTATAGGCAGCATAGTTTCATGGCTCACGGAAAGTTCCCGCAATTGCAAAAAAATAAATTTTCGAACGTAGGTACACACAACCTTTGTTCACCGGGTATTTTAGAAATAAGCTTACACAAAATACTTCATGGTTTTTTACAAATTAACTTAAATAATTTATGCGACTAGGACTCTGTTTAACAGGAAATAACATAATCAAACTTTTAGAGATAATCTCACTAAATTTAGGGTCATACAGTTAAGATATCTAACTCATATTTGCTGCATAAGAGCAGTCCTACAAAGTGCAGCATATCTTATTTAAAATATCGTTACTATGGGCTTCCTTACTAATAAAAATAAAATAATTTTCGCTGTATTTTCTGGTTGACGCAAAATTACGTAGTTTTTGGTACACTGTATAAATTGTAGGATAACCGATACGTATTTACCACCTGTTTTACCTGTACTCTACATACTATACTAATCAGGGGCGGCGACTACATGGGTGCAAGGGAGCGGTTGCACCCCATGAAGGTTATCCACGGGTGCGTAGCACCCGATGGGAAGTTGACAGGCAAGATGCAGTTCAAACACTGAATTGCTGTAATCGTAATTGCTTCTCAGAATTGCATAGTTCTTCAGACTATTGTGGCCAGCTGTTCTACGTTTGCATCCCTATATCCCTATACCCTATACCTACTTGCTGCTTTTTGCCATTGACCATTGCAGGAACGAAACACGCTAAAACTAATAACTAATTTACCTGTGACAGCTAAACAATAACGGGATTAAACTAAGTATGGAAATGTTTATTTACAATATTTCAGGTAAACATCCTTGTTGTTGCATTAGGCGATTTTCTCGGAAGTTGTTATTATGGCTATGGCTCAGGCGGCAGGCACTCAGGGGATTTGTTATAAATGCATTGGTTGTATATAATACTGCATTTCTTTAGGATAACAACTGAAGTGATCAAAGAAATTTGAACACAAAGCCGGAGTTCTAAAACTGTTTGGCTTGCTAGTTCTCGCGTTCGGTTGTCTTTTCGCTTTTCCTCAGTTTGGTTTTTGGTTTATACAAATATACACGAATTTTGGCTAAGACTTTGGTTTACGATTTGGTGGAATTGCGATTGTTAAGTATCGTATTTTACGAATTTGAATTAGAATTTTGGCGCTGTAATTACGGATTTTATTTTTTTATACTTTGGAGTTTGGACTACGACTGTGATTTATATTTTGGAATAAAGCTGTGCTCCCCCAACGTGAAGATGGATAAGTTTTTGATAAAGTTAAATAAAACTAGCGGTGCAAATAACGTGTCAAGTGCTAGTATGACTAATTTGCAAAAAGTAAAGACTACTGAAAAATCTAATGCCGAGAATGGTGCCCACAACAAAAATGGTATGTGTGAATGTATGATATTTCTCGGTTCTTTAATTTTTATTTTATATTGTTATTGCAAATAAGTTTTAAATTATTTACTAGCGATATGAGCTAGCAGGCGTTAACAATGTTTCTTGTTTCACAGAAAACAAGAATTCCGAGAAACACAATTGTACTTTGCCGTCAGATTTAACAAACAAATCATCCGCAAGAAAATTTTTATACAAATGGTGCGACCAGTTCAAATGGATAAATTACGATTCTCTGAAAAATAAAGTGTTTTGCAAAATACGCGTGGAAGCTGAAGGTATTAAAAAACGCGATGTTGACACAATGACTACCCCAGTTAAAAATTCTTACAAAAGTTTTTGTGTGGATGGTTTTTCGTCTTGGAATAAGGCATTAGAGAGATTTAGAGATCACGAACGCTCTAGTTATCATGCGGCGTCGCTTAATATTGTTATTTTTACCAAACGCGGTGTAAACGTCTTTTCCAGCATTAATACAGAAAAACAAAATCAAATGAAACACGCGAGAATCGTTTTGTTAGCATTTATTTCCACTCTACAGTATCTGACATCCCAAGGACTCGCAATTAGAGGACACACAGATGAAGGTTCTAATTACTTTAGACTCCTCACGACTAGATCTGAAGAAATACCAGAACTTCGCAACTGGCTAGAAAAAAACAAATACAAATGGCTGTCGAAAGACATAGCAAACGAATTAATTAATATAATGGCTAGCATGATCCAGAAAAAACTTTCGGCTGAAATTAAGGATGCTAAGTTTTTTGCATGGATTTTAGACGAAACAACTGATAGTAATATTCACGAACAAGTTTCAGTTTGTTTTCGAATAGTCGCTCCAGACCTGAATATTCATGAATATTTTATGGGATTTTATGAAACTACCTCAACGACTTCAGAAGCATTATTTAATATAGTTAAAGACATTTTAATTAGATTACCTAGATTTAGACGTTAAACACTGCAGAGGTCAGTGTTATGACGGCGCTAATAATATGAGTGGCCATAAAAGTGGACATCAAACGAAAATTCAGGAAGAAGACCACTAGCCCTGTATGTGCATTGCTTAGCGCACAATTTAAACTTGGTTGTGCAGGATTCCATGCGAGTAAACAGCAAAGTTCGGGATTTTTTGACTAATATTAAGGATCTAATTAATTTGATTCGTAAATCGCCTAAACGTTTAAGTTGGTTCGAATCATTACAAAAGGATATGGAAGCAGACGATGGTAATTTTAACACTACGGCCCTTAAACCATTTTGTCCAACCAGATGGTGTGTCCGAATAAAATCCTTGAAAACTGTGATGACCAATTATTTTGTTTTACTGGAGTTTTTGGAGGAACTCAATAGAAAATCAACGAACGATGTTGGTGCCAAAGCAAATGCATATTTAAAATATCTTATGCAATTTGAAACTTTACTTTTAATTAAAACGTTTATAATAATTTTCGAAAAAATAGAAATTTTAAACGCTTCTTTGCAAAAGGTGTCCTTGCAGTTTGGCAAAGCTGCTACACTTATAAATGCAGTAATTAGTGTTTTAAAAAACAAAAGAGAAAGTGAATTTACTACGCTTTGGGAAGACATCCTCAAAACGAGCGTTGATTTGGGAATCGAAGACCCTGTTCTACCACGACCAAAGAAAGCTCCAAGGCGCTATGATCAAGGGAGTTCACATCTTCAGGAAACACCGGAAGATATGTATCCTGCACTGTTTTTTGAAATTCTTGATCAGGCAATACATGGGTTACAAAATAGATTTGATACATCCGCAATGAATCACTTAAAAGAAGTAGAGTTATTCATTGTAGGAAAATCTGATGGGCAAGCTATAATGCATTTTTACAAGAATGATTTTGAAAAGGATCGTCTCATATTACATCGCAACATGTTTCTGGATTTATGCAGACAGAAAAACTTTATGTGTAATTGTTTTAGTGATACAGTGAATATTATGAAAACAAACACGTATTTAGTGGACTTAATTCCAGAACTACACAAGTTTATAAGAATTGTACTAACAATTCCGGTAACTTCGTGTACTGCGGAAAGATCATTTTCGGCATTGCGAAGGCTACATACGTACCTTAGGGCCAGTATGGTACAAAAACGATTAACTGATATTGCAATGCTACACATACATAAGGATTTCAATGACGAAATCGATAAAAATGTTATTGCTAATGAATTTATAAATCGCACAACTATACGGCGAAACACATTCTCAGTTGTATGTGTAAGTGTTGATACGTAAACTGACAAACATTTTTTAGTTAGATGTAAGATTTGAGATATCCACAACTTCTTTTTGTAAACATTTACTTTGTAAATAAATTTATACTAAATTCTATTCCCCTTTTTTTAGTCAAAAAGGAGTTAAAATGTGTAAATGAGATTTAGCTCTAAATTAATTGCTCATAAAAAAATCGTACACATGTACATCTGATCATCTAATAATTGTAAATATATACACTGTGTCTATAAAGTAACCCCCCCCCCAACTAATTTTTGAACGACTTGATATTTTACCACAAAATTTGGTGTGCTTTAATGGGAAGTTAAATATTATTTTTTAGCCCATGATTAAATTTTCTATCATTTAAAATGGCGGCTGGGCGCCATTTTGAATTTTTATTTTAAATAGAAAGGGGGGTCAAGTGACACCTCATTTGAAAGGTCTTTTAATTCTGCGTCTGATCCTAGAGTTTCAAAGAAAAATATTCAGCCAGCACAAAATTACAAATGTTTGAAGATAAAGAAGTCTATTTAAAAAACTAAGAATTACAGCAAAAAGAAATTAACTTAAGTGTTCAAAATGTTCACCATTCACTTCTTGGCACATAAAAAGTCGGTTATGAAATTCCTGCCTTACATTTTCATAAGTTTCTGGAGTGATATTTCTGCAAACTTCTGTCCAGTTCTTCAATTGTTTCTGGACGGGTTCTGTACACTTTTGATTTCAGATATCCTCATAGAAAAAAATCTAAGGGGGTTAAATCTGGGGACTGAGCCGGCCATTCCACAGGCCCCCGCCTACCAATCCATTTTCCAGGAAAATGTCCGTTGAGGAAGTCAGAAACAGGCATTTTTAGACGAAATAATGAACTAAATTTACAATAACGTAGATATTTTTAAGTGAAAATGCAACCGAATTTACACTTGACAGTTGTAGTTAAGATTAGCTTATAAATGACAACAAACAGCAAAAAAACAAATGAAAAAGTGGACTACCTACTTGATAAAAAAATCCAGAAACAATTGAAGAACTGGAGCAACGCATTACAGAAGTTTGCAGAAATATCACTCCAGAAACTTATGAAAATGTAAGGCAGGAATTTCATAACCGACTTTTTATGTGCCAAGAAGTGAATTGTGAACATTTTGAACACTTTAGTTCATTTCTTTTTGCTGTAATTCTTAGCTTTTTTAAATAGACTTCTTTATCTTCAAACATTTGTAATTTTGTGCTGGCTGAATATTTTTCTCTGAAACTCTAGGATCAGACGCAGATTTAAAAGACCTTTCAAATGAGGTGTCACTCGACCCCCCTTTCTATTTAAAATAAAAATTCAAAATGGCGCCCAGCCGCCATTTTAAACGATAGAAAATTTAATCATGGGCTAAAAAATAATATTTAATTTCCCATTAAAGCACACCAAATATTGTGGTAAAATATCAAGTCGTTCAAAAATTAGTTGGGGGGGGGGTTACTTTATAGACACAGTGTATAATAAGAAAAGTTTATGCACCCAATGGCAATATCAAAACTCGCCGCCCCTGATACTAATCGTTAGACCATTCATACAGATCAGTGAATATATCCCGTTACAACGTTCCTCTGTTGAGTCTGTTGTGTACGAGGGGGTATTGATATCTAATTAGTCGGGAAAGTTTCTAGTACAGAAAAGTGAATATGATGTTTTATAAATAAGTTGTCAAAGTTTGGCATCCATAAGTTGCACAGTGATCAAACTGTGAATTTTTGAAAACAGCATATCTAAGAAAAAGTTTGAATTTGAAAAAATCGAGTTTCGGTCAGTTATTAAGTATTTATTTTTGAAAGACTTATCGGGCAAAGAAATTTTTGCTGTTATGATAGAAACCTTAGGTGATCAGTGTCCTTCATACGCCACTATTACAAACTGGGTTGCGAAATATAAAAGAGGAAGATCAGATGTGAAAGATGAGCACCGTCCTGGAAGAGCAATTTCGGTGACCACTCCGGAAAACATTCATTTTGTCCATGATATGATTTTAGGAAATCGACGTATTGAGATTAAGAATATTGCAGAAGCATTACACATTTCCTATGATCGTGTGTGTCACATCATTCATCACGACTTGGGTATGAGAAAGCTTTCGGCCAAATGAATTCCAAGATGCTTGAACGTTGATCAGAACCGCGTCATTGACAACGTCAAAGGAAATCTGCCGCCGTTTTGCAGAAGATTCCTCAAACATTTTGGATCGGCTTGTTACTATGGAGGAAACGTGGATCCATCACTATGACCCAGAGCCTAAAGAGAAATCCAAACAGTGGAAGCATGTTGGTTCTCCACGACTCAAAAAATTCCATGGTAAAAAATCGGCTGGCAAGATTCTTGCTTCAGTTTTCTGGGACAAAGATGGGATAATTCTGATAGATTATTTGGAACGGGGTAGAGCTATCACGGGACCATATTATACTGAGTTGCTAACTAAATTACGTAAGAAAAGTGTGGAAAAACGTCGCGGAAAACTTGCTAGAGGTGTGGTCTTTTTTCAAGACAATGCTCCTGCTCACAAGTCGTTGATTGCACTGCAAAACATTGTTGAAATTGATTTAACACCGTCAAACTATTATTTGTTCCCAAAACTAAAAAAACATTTGAAAGGTAAAAGGTTTTCGACAAATGACGAAGCAATATGTGCCGTTGAGGAGTGGTTTGCAGACCAAGACAAAGATGCTTTTTAAATGGCTTAGAATTACTTTATGAACGTTCTGCTGAATGTATAAGTCTTAAGGAGATTATGTTAAATAAATAAAATTTTGTTTTGAAATATTATGGCGTTTTATATGGTAGGCTAAGTACTTATCAATATCTCCTCGTAAGATAAATATTTAATAAAAAAAATGATTTAACGCAAGTTTCACACTCAACGGAAAAATTAAATGTTTAGGACTATCTAGATTTTGCGGTTTTTGTTAAATTATTTATTTGTGCCAGATCACCAATCATCAGTTTGTTAAACACGGCATGACTGAAAGATAAATAACATAACTTAAAACTTTACATAATGAGACTAAGGAATGTTCTCAAGAGAAAGTAATGAACAATAGTTTAATCATCTTAATTTCGTGTAATAATGTCTTGGGCTAATTTACGTTTGAGTCTGGTGTGAATATTTGTTTGAAACAGTAAACTGCACCACTACACGCATCCGAGTTCATAACAAACCTTTTAGGACATCATCGATGACTAGGACGCCTAGCTCATAAGGCACCTGTGTGTTCCGAGTGTAACTACTATGGTGCATTGATGGCAGTTCTCATTACTTTGTTTTGAAATAGCTACAGTTTTTGTATGTTGGTTTTGGATGTATTGCACCACGTCAGTGATGCATATAAAGTTAGAGGTCGTAACAAGCTTTTGTATAGTAACCTTGTACATTTGATTTTTAAGGTATTTAGATATTCGATTTATTAACGGATACAGCTGACAACCTGTTGTAGCTCTGAATTAATATTTCACTGCGGAATCTATAGAATTCCCAGGTATTGCACTGTTATTGATACGTACACTGGTCGGATTGTTGGTTTTTCGTAGCGTGAATATTTTGGCTTGGTATTTATTCGAGTTTGTTTGGATATTCAATTGATTAACCCAGGGGGAGAGTTTGTTACTTGCTTGTTGCAAGGCAATTACTGTTTCATCTAGTTTTGCGGCTTAGGTGAAGATGGCCGTGTCGTCGGCAAATGTAGCTAGTGTTACATTAACTTCCGGTAGGTCTGATATGTATTTGTTAAAACGAACAGGGTCCACGACGCTGCCCTGTGCAACACCGGCTCAAATGATTTAGTTTCGGACAACGTTGTGTTGACTTCAACTGAGGAGGTTCGATTTCCAAGAAAAGAGAATATGACGGTTTTTGGATAAGTTGCTATACCAATTTTGAGAATTTTCTCTTTGAGACCTTCGTTCCAAACTCGGTCGAACTCTTGTGCGACGTCTGTGGGAAAAACGTCATTCCATGTGTTCACCGATTATTTGTAAATGGTGATATATGGAGTGGCCTTTTCTGAAGCCAAACTGACAGATGGGCAGCATATTGAGATTTACGATATTCCCAATTAAGTGTTTGTGAATGACTTCTAGTAGTTTGGATAATGAAGTCAGTAGATTTATCGGCCTATAATTGTTTACTTTTTTTGTCCTTGCCTGGATTTGCAAACATTAGGACATGTACAAATTTCCATGACTGGGGAAAGTAACCTTGTCTCGAGCAAACATCAAGTGTTGTACTTAAGTAAGCTAGAACTGAAGTCAGTAGATTTATCGGCCTATAATTGTTTACTTTTTTTGTCCTTGCCTGGATTTGCAAACATTAGGACATGTACAAATTTCCATGACTGGGGAAAGTAACCTTGTCTCAAGCAAACATCAAGTGTTGTACTTAAGTAAGCTAGAACTTTTTTGGTTAGATGGTGAAGGATGGAGTTGATAATAAGGTCATGCCCGGTATATGTACTTAAGTTCTTTAGGAGAAGTTGGTTTTATGCGATTTGGTATGGACATTTTTCTTTCGATGTCGTTTATAACCTGCGTAGAATAAGTGGGTGTGCAGGTGATTACTGGAGTAAAGGTCTTTTCTAGGTGAGAAGCAAACGCTACAGCTTTTTCTGTGTCTGAGCTATAGTTTTCCTTGTCATTTTCTGAGGAAGCCGTTGGCAGTTCTTCTCTATGTTACATTATTTTTATAGTAGATTTACACAAATCACTGTCCCCTAGGCTAAAATCACCTATGTGTTTTTTGTAGGTGTTTATACTTGTTTATCTAGTTTTCTTTTGATTTGGTGTGTAATGGTATTTAGTCGATTTTTGATTATGGAGGTTCTTTATCCTTTGCCATTCGCGTCGGATTCGACAGATCTACACATGAAATGTTTCTGATAATTCTTGCATTTGTTTCAAAGACGACGAACAAGAAAATTGTCAAAGTAGTAAAAAGAATTGTACAGAAAACTTTAAAATGCTTCAAGAAATGTCACTACATAACTTATTGCTGGGCTGTATTCTATTTTGTATGAACTTAATTACATTTCTCTTTACAATCATTGTTGAAAAATCCTTGCAGCGAATTTATGTTTTTAGGTTAAATTACAATTACAATTTTCTGTTAAATCGTAAACTTCAATTAAGTTTACATAATTGGCTATTAACTTTTGTTAATTGTGGAATTTGAAAGCGTCGTTGTTTTCCAAATAATAAATAAATCTCTTTGGATTTTCGAGATTCCGAGTCAATTCCTACTTTAATAGTATAATTGCAGTTAAGAATACTTAAAACATACATTTCAAGATCATACATTCCTAACTCGTGTGCCTTGATTGTATAGATTTTCTTTTATTTTGGCACGCGGATATACTAAAGTAAGGAAGTGATAGAAGAATTAAATGTTTGGTTTTATTTAATAACGCCTTTTGAACAAACTTGGGTGCGTAAATCCCAAGTAAGTGAAATAAGATGTTACTGTAGAATATTTATTAAAAACCAATAACACCTAATGGTACAATTCAGTGAGCGAATGAGACAGACTGGACTCATTCATTAATGCATACTTAGTCAATGCAACTCAAAGAACTGACGAATTACATAAAAACTCGTGGGTTTGTATACAAATTCTATCAGTTCGATCAGCAACAATTTTGATCCATTAAACTGGACTTTAAATCCGTGACCTGCAATATCAGTACATTTCAAAACATATATGGTAAATCGCTAAAACTAACCTACGACAATGCAAGCTTGGACAATATCGTATTACTTGCATTATTTTCAATGTAATAAACTAGTGCATGACCCAGTATCATGTGCATGACCTAAATGGTATTGTGTCATGGTTACGTTATTAAATAATTAATTGTAGTATATTTAGATAAAGTTTAATGATTCAAATAAATTTAACAATGTTCATGTTAACTGAACACCTTTAAATATCTTATACAATTTTTCTAAATTAATAAAAAAGGGCTGAAATAGTTACCATTAACTGTCGCTACCATTCAAATAAATACTCTTAAAGATTACAAATATAAAAAAGCAAGTAAAATTTTACAGACATCAAAGATCCTCATAAAAGAGGTTAGTTAAGATAAAGTACCTGCATGGGAATTTGTTGTCAAGTTGAAATCTAAAGGAAAGAGTGCTTGAACAAAAGTAAATCTAGTTTCTCAACTAAAAATAAATGTTTTACTAGTCTGTAATTTTACTATACTTAAAATCGTCCACTGTATGCATATTCGAATCGTAAGTAGTACAAGTTTGTGTTTATGTTTCTACTATTTTTAGTATTTACGACATTAGTGCTCTGCTGAAGTACTTATGTTAATTTAATTTTATGAACCTAGGAAAAAGGTCGAGGAAAACAAGACATAGAGAACAATAAATAATTTACAAACACCTATCGTATTTATAGCTTCCTAGGTAGGTTAATACTTTAATCAGCGGTATAGAATTTGTTACACTAGTTATCCTAACAAATTCTACGTTAATATTTTGGAGATATAAACTACTTGCATAGTAATACCGATAAAGCAAGTCTGTAAACTCTGAATTTACTTTGAATGTTTTAAATTTAAAGCATATATATTTCTGTAGGAACATGCTCGTATGATGAATATTTAGAGTTTACTGACAGAACTGAACCTATGCGTAATCATCAAAAATCACAGTTTGATTGAGGAAGACTATGTCTAACAATTTGTAGGGAGCTCAAGTACACTCACCGTCACTAAACTCGCTATAGGGGAACCCGGGGCACAACGGGGTACCGGGGCGGAATGAAGTTCAACGTTTTTAGGTGTCAAGGAAGTGCTGTCAACGAGCGGCAATAAGTAGAACTAGACCAACGTGTTGCTGCTCAACTACGGCAGCCATGTTAGTCTAGTTTTCTCGAGTGTTGGTGCGTGAAGTTTTCGTTGTGTAATTTTTTGCTCCTATATTGTAACTTCTGATGATTTTGTAACCAAGGTAAGCTATACATACTTGTTTACATTACAACTATAGTTAGTACATGCTTGAAGTACGTTTAGTTGTCTTTAGTTTCGTGTAGTTAAACGTTTGTTTACGTATCTTTCTCGAGTGACCTGACCTCTCTAACCTAAATCGTGTCCCTGGGGCGGAATGGGGAACTATCCCATTCTGCCCCGCAATGTTTTTAACTGAGAGATCGTTTTTAGTACGCCCCTAATTTTTTTTCTTTCGATTTCAGATGGTTCGGGACTAGAAGAAAAAAACAAGTAGGCAATCATGGTCTACCGAGGCAATGAACAATGCTATCGAGGCGGTTATTTCTGGCCAATCTGGGTATTTGAAGGCTTCGAACCAATTTGATGTTCCCCAGTCTACTCTGGAAAGATACGTTAAAAAAAGAAAG
>JABXWE010022649.1:0-14009 GCA_014611495.1 Limonius californicus
CCAGCAGCGGCGGGTTTGTTTCTTGAACGTTCAAATCAATCGTTTGTATTATAAAACTATAAAAATGCCGTCATCTTTGTATCGACAGTTCCAATAATTTAATTATATGTGTGTTAAAATTTACTGCCTGTTTTATTATTGTGTATTTTGAATTTGTGAGTGCATGAATTTTGCAAGTTTTATAAACAGAAGGGAGGCACAATAAACATGAGTTCGATTCCCGTAAGCAGCTGGCTTCTCGGCCTTCCCCGAGGACCTGCAATCAGCTGTATTTGGAAAGTGGTGCCCCCCTAATTTTCACCTACTCTGTACACAACCAGGAAGATTTCCTCCTGTAAGCGATTTCCGTGAACCCCTCCTACTCCTGTGAGCTAAGCTGCAGGCCTTTTTCCACCTATCCGGTTGCGGGTCGACGAAAAAGCTCGTTTGACCCGTAACAATGCAACCAAATACATTAATGTCCTACAGAAGAAGATTCTGCCTAAGGGAAAAGAGTTGTTTTTTGACAAAACCTTTAACTTTCAAGGTGATAATGTTCCTTGACACAGAGCAAAGGTTGTTTAATCTTGGATATCTACCAATAAAGTTAAAGAATAGATTGGCCAGCACAACCTCCGGACCTAAATCCTATAGCAAACTTATGGCAGAGGATTTATAACATTATTTCAAGAAAAAAGTCCACAAAAAAAGTGGAATTAATCGAACCCCTAATTGATGCCTTGTATCGCTGCATCGCGAAGCAAGAATTACAAAAACCGGTGAATTCTATACCAAAAAGGTGTGAATTAGCTATTAAGAAAAAAGGATGGCCTATTAAGTACTAAAATAGTTTTAAATTAATTAGTGTGTATTGTAATAAACGCTTAGGTGTAGACTACTTTATTATATATAATGTGCAATTTCTCCGTTTCTGAATAAATTTTCTATATCAAATTGTTTCCGTTTTTTATGCATCAACATTTGGGTTATTATTATTATTAGTATAGTATTTAAGTACCTGTATCAAATATACCATGATGAAATGCAAAATATTTAAAAAAAAGGTGTTTAAACTGCAATTTCTCTTATTTGTACAACTGATGCAGAATTTGTTTACACCATGTATGTATATAGGAACATGTAGAGATATTTGCGTTGTTCCGGACTTTAGTTCAACCCTGTATATATTAACTAAATTTGTTTATAAATTTAAGAAGTGACTTATTATGTTGTAAAATAACTTGCCGGTTAATTTTTAATATACAATTTAATGAAGAGGCAACAGGAAATGATGTAGTGAATATACAAACTAAAGACCTGGTCAACAAGAGTGACTTTACCGGAATTGAAAATACTACCTTTTCCTCGGCGCAAACAACTACGTGAACGAATGTCGCGCCTAATGCTATATATAACTTTCCTGACACCTCAGTAAAAGATTGCCCAGTTCGGAAAAGCAAAGTCAGCAACCAAAGCACTGCTCTTTGTAAAAGCTCCGAAATCGGATGATACATAAAAAATAAGACCAATCAGAACATTCTAGTTAGTAGAAGCATACGTTGATATGGAAGTAGCAACACTGATAAATAATGGAAGGTATTCGTCATAAATACTTCTTCTTCGTTATGAGATAACAAAAGCAATGGCAAGCACGATGGCCTTGAACTTTACTACATGAAGCACAAAATTTGTTTTGCCGATGGGTAACTCGCCGTTACAATGCAGGTAACCCTTAGAAGAATGGCACTGTATCTGCATACGTACACGCTTTAACAATACCATTGTGTTTTACGTTATTACACACAAAACAACTTCGGAAAAAAATATGATTTCAAGAAACCCTTTGCTTTTAAACTGCTCCATAACAAGGTGTATAAATAGAAACAAAACAATGGATAACATTAAAAATTCATTAAATCATTAACAATATTCATCCTATTTTCATTATAGATATTCTATAAGCTATTATCGAATAATGAAATATAAAATTCAGCTGCAACAGGAAATTAACAGTAATAAACTGCAGTATTAATTTGAATTCAATTGTGGTAAATTTTACAAGGTTAAATATTACAATGATATCGCACACGCGTTATTAAATAAAATATAAACTGATTGTATGACCTTACAACAAATATTTGACGTATACATGCTAAAACTTTCAAGTTATACTTCAACAAATTGTTTGCGTTCCTAGTCAGTGTCACCATTTTATAATTAAACAATTAGAAGCCGTAAATATTTTTAATTCACACTCATCGATGCACGCGTTCAAGATTTTCTGATTAGTACAATAATCGATAGGGACAAAAATATTACGTGTACATGGGCATCTTATTTTTTTTTGTCAAATGTTAGTATTTCTAGAAAAAGTCGAATATCACTATTTTGAAATTACTGAATTAGCGCCCTTAAGAGAGATACGGAACTACACCGCCAGAGTCTCACAACAGCAAATGACTTCAGCCAATCACACCAGTGCCCGACAAAGTACACATAACCCGCACATATACGCGTACACGTACACACGCGTACATGCACACACGTGCAGATCGACATGTACACAAACACACAAGTACACATATACACATACACACGTACACATGCACTACGTGCACATACACACGCAAACGAACACACGCGTACATGCACACACGTGCAGATATACATGTGCACAAACACACAAGTACACAGATACACATACATACATACACATGCACTACGTGCACATACACACGCACACCTACACACGCGTACATGCATACACGTGCAGATATACATGTGCACAAACACACAAGTACACAGATACACATACATACGTACACATGCATTACGTGCACATACTCACGCACACCTACACACGCGTACATGCACACACGTGCAGATTTACATGTGCAAAAACACACAAGTACACAGATACACATACACACGCGTACATGCACACACGTGCAGATATACATGTGCACAAACACACAAGTACACAGATACACATACATACGTACACATGCACCACGTGCACATATACACGTATACACGCACACATGCACACACGTACAAACATACAACCACGCACAAACAGATAAACACACAAGTACGCACCTACACGTACTCATACACACGTACACATACACACGGACATACATAGTCCATAGATACACACAAACAGAAATACATACATACACACGTACACAAACACACGACACATACACAAATGTGCACATACATACATGCATTCATGCTTACACACGTACGCGTATACATATATGCATGTACACACGAACATATGCACACAAATAAACATGCACATACGTAAACATGCACACACGTACACATGCATATATACACACATACACATTTGTACACCTACTTACATGGACACATGTACACGCGTACACACAAATACAGGTATACATATACACAAACTCCCACATGCATACATACGAATAGAAACAATCGCGGGTGTACACACTACCGCACATTATTGGAGTTCTAAGAAATTGAACTTAAACAAATGTAGCATGCTTTTGGAAATAATATTAAGAGCTATGTGTTAGACACATTATAAATTGCCACTTATGGACTATAATTCGAAATACGCCATTTATGAACGTTAACTCAAATACGTATGGCAACACTGCCCTAACATCGATGCTGTATTTCCAGTTTAAACCTCAGGCTGTATTTAACCTAATTGGATATTCAATTATAATCTTATTTTCTCTCTTATGTGCACAAGAAAAAGATAAATTTGTTATTGCAAAAAATTATTATGTTTATATTCTCAAAACATACAAATTTAGCATATTTTATGAAATAATGTTAATAAATATGTGCTAGGCATACTATGAACTACCAGCTATGGACTATAATTCGAAATGAGCCATTTACGAACGTTAACTCAAATACATTTGGCAACATTGCTCCAACATCGATGATGTATTTCCGGTTTAACACGGAAGGTCTATTTAATTCAGTCGCATATTTAATTAACTTTATTTTCTTCCTTATACATACCAAGAAAAGTTTGTATTTCTTATCGAAAAAAATTACTATATTTGTATTCTTAAAACATACAATTTTCATATTCCATACATACTAGAGAAAATAGTTTTATTCACTGTACATGTACTAGCACGTGCAGCAATGACTTGTCCCATCTTATTCAAATTTGAAATACCTGACAATCAACGGCTCCGGAACCGGAAATGAAGTATGTTTATTGGTATAATTTCATTGGAAAATAGCATTTGCATAATCTTCTACGACGACTTCTAACAAATTCAATATTATTTTCCCAAATTCTCCAAGTTGAAAATGGTTAGTATTAACTGATAGTGACATGAGTTGTTATTTTCTAAGCGGAAAGCTGCATGTCATTATTTTGTTATCCAAACTATCTATAAGCTACAAAATTATCTTTGAAAAAACAAAATCTTCAAATTCCTCGTTATTGACGATGATATAAGCTTTTAGAAGCCCCATTCTTTAAGGTTAATTTTTAACTAGTTGTATAGGACATTCCACAATGAAGTATTAATGTAAGGTATTTGTTCTGTAAGTGCAATATCTCAAGTAATTGTATTTCCCAATTCCTCTTCAATAGATAATTAAAACGCTGTTAACAGCATATATAAAAAAAAAATATCCAACGAGAAAAGTAAGAGTATCTCAAAAACAGAAGACAGTGCATTACAAATAAAAAGAAAATGGTGTTCCCCATGAAATAGCACTGGGGCCAATATTTTTGTATCGGTATATTGACGATTCGGTACGTTGTAATAAATGTTCCAGAAAAATTCTTTTGCATTTTATCATTACGATAACGTAGGGAAATGATAATTGTGCCCACGAAAACAAGATCAGCAAAGGTTTAAAAATGATAAATGGATTATAGTTTAAAACAACATTTGTAAGTACTCGGCCGTACAGAAACCCTTTATTTGGTTGCAGGCAAATAATATTATATAATTAATTTTGACTGTAATCATAATAAATGTAAATATACAACATTGATTGAAACAGAAACTATTTATTTCAATGTAAACTCTAGATGTGAATTCAAAAGGGAAACGCATATACAGCTGATATGTTTATAAATAGAATTTTAAAACACATCTATAATATATTAACTGCATCTCATTTTACACAAACTATTATGAATTAGAAGGGAATCTATAAAATCACACTTAATTTCAAATAATATTGAAATTGCATATAAAAATTCCAGATGCTTTACCAAAGTTTCTAAAAAATCCAAAAAGGCAGCTATAAATTAAATATTCTAATACAACCATCGTCGGTACTATACACTATGAACAATAATATAATAAAACGATTGGTTTTAGCTGTAAAATTTTACAACAAATTAACTAAAACTTAAAGGTAGAATAAGTATGTTAAACAGATTAAATAAATGGTGGATGTTATCTCATTCAAGACTGGAAATACAAGGCTTCTGAATAACTGTTTCTCATTTTTATGGATAATTTATGTTTATTGGCTTTCGTAATTTTAATTTAGATTACTTATACGCACATATTTTTGCTATTGCTTTTTCCCACGCACGTAAAAGGTAGGAGTATCTTTATTGTTTAATTCTTATTTCTTTAATTTTCTGCACACCCAAACTAGTTAATTTTGGGGTGACATAAAACATATTGATTTATTTAATTATTGTTTCTTAATTCCGTTAATGACGCAACCGAATAAAACAGTCGGTACACAAAACCACTTTCAAACTGGCTCCTGCAGAAGCAGTAAATCGACCAAAATATCTAACATCCGGTATTTAACAACAAAAACAAAATACAAATAAATAAAAGGAAAGTATTTGATATACATATGCATTTCAAACTGCTGCCAATTATATCAAAATGGTAAAAAATCCAAGGCAGCGCAAACTGTATCAGTTACAAGCATTTTATCTTAAACATGTTATGTCACTGTTTATATAACACAATTTTCAAGCAGCCGGAGCGTTTCCTATTTGAAAGGTACAACCTATGCAAACAACGTCCGAATCGTCATATCCTCTACCAGTTTTTTTGTAAACTTACATACCCCGAAATTTAAAAAACTTACAGCCATGAAAATAATTCAATCCGGATTCTTGTTTCAGATTATTATGATCTACTCTCTATACCAAGTTCAACGTTCAGGAAATGTCTTTGTGGATATTTTCGTTTTCGTTTTGGCTGACGATACTGTTGTTGATTCCCTTCAGAAAACAAGATAAATAGATTAATTCGTCAAGTGAAGGTATGAGGTCTACACAAAATGTTTCAAAATATGACACCTTGGTTCTGTACGCGAAAATA
The DNA here is from genome assembly GCA_014611495.1 of Limonius californicus. NCBI lineage: Eukaryota > Metazoa > Arthropoda > Insecta > Coleoptera > Elateridae > Limonius > Limonius californicus. The sequence goes on from JABXWE010022649.1 coordinate 6,297, forward strand.
CGTTCACAGTTTAAAAAAATTTCACAGTATTGCGTTTAGAATAACAATTGCGAAAACAATAAACTAAACGGGGTGCCTTATACTTTAAACAATATTAACCTAATAACAACAGTGCACTTGTATCAACGTTATAATAAGTACACGAAATAATGTTTACCTACTTATGTATATCAGCGTACTTGTATCAATGTTGCACTAAATAATATTACCTAATTACAACAGCGTAGGTGTAATAACACTGTAATAATTACATTCAATAATATTTACCTATTAACAACAGTGTAATTGCATCAAGGTTGCATTTACCAGACTAAACAAAGTTGTCTGATTACAACAGCGTACGTGTATCAACGTTATAATGGATTAAACGTACATAACATAATATTTACCTAATTACAGCAGTGTACTTGCAAGGCACAAGAGTGCAGTAGTTACGCTAAACAATATACCTTATTACAACAGCGTATTTGGGTCAACATTGTAATAAATAATATATACCTATTTACAACAGTGTACTCACAAGACACACGGTTGCAGTAATTACACTAAACAATATACCTTATTACAACAGCGTACTTGTGTCAACATTGTAATAAATAATGTATACCTATTTACAAAAAAGCGTACAAGTATTAACGTTATAATGTATTAAACTAAATAATATTTACTTATGTACTACGGCGTACTTGCAAGACACAAGGTTGCAGTAATTACGCTAAACAATATACCTTATTACAAAACCATACTTGTGTCAACATTGTAATAAATACTATATACCTATTTACAAAAGCGTACGTGTATTAACGTTATAATGTATTACACAAACTAATATTTTCCTATTTACAACAGCGTTACTTGCAAAACACAAGGTTGCAGTAATTACGCTAAACAATATACCTCATTATAACAGCGTACTTGTGTCAACATTGTAATAAATAATATATACCTATTTACAAAAGCGTACTTGTGTCAACATTGTAATAATTACACCAAGTAATATATACCTATTTACAAAAGCGTACTTCTATCAACGTTATAATAATTATACCACATAATATTACGTGTGACTGTAATAACTACACTAAATCATATTTACCTGTTAAAAACTTGTACTGCATCGAGATTGCAACAATTAGACTAAACAATATTAGTTTAGTTCCAAGGTACAAAGTTGTAGTAATTAAACTAAACAAGAATACCTGATTATAACAGCATACTTGCGTCAACGTTTATAATAATTTCAGGAAATAATATTTACCTCTTTGCAACAGTGTATTTACAAGGTACAAGATTGCATTAATTACACTAATCAATATTATCTGATTAAAGCAGTGTATTTGTAGCAACTTTATAATAATTACACTAAACAATATTTACATATTATGTACAAGCGTATTTGTATCAAGGCTGCCGTATTTAAATAATATTACCTGATTACGACAGCGTACTTGAATCAGCGTTGCATTAATTACACCAAGCAAAATTACTTGATTACAACAGCGTATACTTTTATTAACGTTATCTCAAATTACACCAAATAATAGTTACTTATTTACAACAGTGTACATGCAAAACACAACGTTGCAGTAATTTTACTAAACAATAATACCTGATTACAGCAGCGTACTAGTGTTAACATTGCAATAATTACACTAAATAATATATACCTATTTACAACAGCATACTTGTATCAACGTTATAATAACAACACGAAATAATGATTACCCATTTAGAACAGCGTAATTATACCAATGTTGCAATAATTACACCAAATAATATTACCTGGTTACAACAACGTACGTGCATTAACAATGTAATAATGACATTAAATAATGTTTACCTATTACCTTCATCAAGGTTGCAATAATTTGTCCAAACAATATTAGTATGGTTGCAAGGTACAAAGTTGCAAAAATTACATTAAACAATAATACCTGATTACAACAGAGTCTTTAGTTAACGTTTGTAATAACTACGGTAAACGCCTAGTTACCACAGCGTAATTGTATCATCTTATAATTATTCCACGAAATAATATTTACCTGTTTGCAACAGTGTACCTGCAAGTTACAACGTTGCAAAAACGCTAAACAATATTACCTCATACCAACAGGTATCTTTATCAACGTCACAGTAATTATACAGAACTTATACCAATGTCGCAATAATTACGCCAAACGGTATTACCTGATTACTTGTTTTAACACTGTAATAACTACACTAAATAATATCTACCTAGTAACCTACAAGTCGCTCCTTACCTGATAATGTTGGGTGTAGTTCCCAAATTACGACGCGGTCTAAGCCGAAAGTAAATTGTAATATTGACAGTGTGCTTGCAGCAAGGTTGCAATAATTGCACAATATTGCCTGATTACAAAAGTGTACTTGTGGCAAGGTTGCAATAATTGCACCATATTGCCTGATTACAACAGTGCACTTGTATCAGCGTTGTCACAAATTACATCAAATAATATTTATTTATTTGCAACAGTGTAACTGCAAGGTACAACGTTGTAACGTTAAAATAATTATACGAAATAATGATTACCTATTTAGAACAGCGTACTTGTGTCAACGTTACAATAATCACACCAAATTATATGACCTGGTTACAACAGCGTACATACATTAACAATTCAATAATTATATTAAATAATATTTACCTATTACCTTGTATCGAGGTTGCAACAATTAGTCCAAACAATATTAGTTTAGTTCCAAGGTACAAAGTTGTAGTAATTAAACTAAACAAGAATACCTGATTGTAACAGCATACTTGCGTCAACGTTTATAATAATTCCAGGAAATAATATTTACCTCTTTGCAACAGTGTATTTACAAGGTACAAGATTGCATTAATTACACTAATCAATATTATCTGATTACAGCAGTGTATTTGTAGCAACTTTATAATAATTACACTAAACAATATTTACATATTATGTACAAGCGTATTTGTATCAAGGCTGCCGTATTTAAAAAATATTACCTGATTACGACAGCGTACTTGAATCAGCGTTGCATTAATTACACCAAGCAAAATTACTTGATTACAACAGCGTATACTTTTATTAACGTTATCTCAAATTACACCAAATAATAGTTACTTATTTACAACAGTGTACATGCAAAACACAACGTTGCAGTAATTTTACTAAACAATAATACCTGATTACAGCAGCGTACTAGTGTTAACATTGCAATAATTACACTAAATAATATATACCTATTTACAACAGCATACTTGTATCAACGTTATAATAACAACACGAAATAATGATTACCCATTTAGAACAGCGTAATTATACCAATGTTGCAATAATTACACCAAATAATATTACCTGGTTACAACAACGTACGTGCATTAACAATGTAATAATGACATTAAATAATGTTTACCTATTACCTTCATCAAGGTTGCAATAATTTGTCCAAACAATATTAGTATGGTTGCAAGGTACAAAGTTGCAAAAATTACATTAAACAATAATACCTGATTACAACAGAGTCTTTAGTTAACGTTTGTAATAACTACGGTAAACGCCTAGTTACCACAGCGTAATTGTATCATCTTATAATTATTCCACGAAATAATATTTACCTGTTTGCAACAGTGTACCTGCAAGTTACAACGTTGCAAAAACGCTAAACAATATTACCTCATACCAACAGGTATCTTTATCAACGTCACAGTAATTATACAGAACTTATACCAATGTCGCAATAATTACGCCAAACGGTATTACCTGATTACTTGTTTTAACACTGTAATAACTACACTAAATAATATCTACCTAGTAACAACAGTGTACTTTTCTTTGGGGCTTTCGCGGTTTCTCAAACTGTCAATATTACAATTTACTTTCGGCTTAGACCGCGTCGTCATTCGGGAACTACACTCAGCATTATCAGGTAAGGACCGACCTGTAGCTTGTCTGCCTTTACATGCATTTGCTCTAGAAGTTTGAGCAATATTTGTTCGTAGGCCCTGTCTGCCTAAACAGGGCTGTGTGCTTAGATTAATCAAACCTTGGGGCGGACAAGGATTTGATCTGAATGTATTTTGTTTGCCAGGACAATAATATTTAATCGGCTTATGTCTGTTAGCTGTTTATGAATCCATACAAAGTTTGTATGATAAGCTACAGGTCGGTCCTTACCTGATAATGTTGGGTGTAGTTCCCAAATTACGACGCGGTCTTAGCCGAAAGTAAATTGTAATATTGACAGTGTACTTGCAGCAAGGTTGCAATAATTGCACAATATTGCCTGATTACAACAGTGTACTTGTGGCAAGGTTGCAATAATTGCACCATATTGCCTGATTACAACAGTGCACTTGTATCAGCGTTGTCACAAATTACATAAAATAATATTTATTTATTTGCAACAGTGTAAGGTACTGCAAGGTACAACGTTGTAACGTTAAAATAATTATACGAAATAATGATTACCTATTTAGAACAGCGTACTTGTGTCAACGTTACAATAATCACACCAAATTATATGACCTGGTTACAACAGCGTACATACATTAACAATTCAATAATTATATTAAATAATATTTACCTATTACCTTGTATCGAGGTTGCAACAATTAGTCCAAACAATATTAGTGTAGTTGCACGGTACAAAGTTGCAGTATTTATACTAAACTACAATACCTGGTTACAACAGCGACTTCTGTTAACACTGTAATAATTACCCTCAACACCTATTTACAACCGGGTACTTCTATTGTTGTAATAATTACACGAAATAATATTTACCAGTCTGCAAAAGCGTACTTGGAAGGTATAAGGTTACAAAAATGCTAAACCGTATTACCTGATTCCAACAGTGTATTTTTATCAACGTCATAGGAATCACACACAATAATAATATTTCAGCGATTACAAACGTGTACTTATATCAACATCGCAATAATTACGCCAACCAGTATTACCTCATTGCTTGTTTTAAACTGTAATAGTTACACTAAATAATATCAACCTATTAACAACGGTGTACTTGTAGCAAGGTTGCAATAGCTTATACTACATACTATTTACCTATGAACAACATTGCACTTGTGTCAAGTTTGCAATAGTTACACCCAACAATATTTCCTGATTACAACGGCGTGCTTGTATCAACGTTGTAATAGATTACACCAAATAATGTTTATCTATTAACAGTATAACTGTATTGACCATTCAGCAAATACACTAAATAGTATTACCTTATTACAACAGTATACTCTTATCAATGCTAACAACGAAAATAGAAATATTTGGTTCCTAAATAGCCTAGGAGTCAGGCTTAGTAAATAAAAAACGTATATTTTTTATTATGACTGCATAATTAAGTGCTATCAAATAACTTAAACGCTACCGCCAATTGGCTTAACGGTATTTTTCTTATTTGCAAGAAATTGCAGTAACCTCAAATTTGAAGCTGGAGATTTCGGCTACCAACTGTTTCGGCGACATTTACTGTCACGCATGCACACAAAGCAATGATGGCAACCGTCGTATAATTATAGTATTGTGCTATGTTTTCGGTCGGTGTATAGTCCGCAGATTATCCTATATTAAATTTCCTTAAGTATGTAAAATTTCCTTTGATTCTGCAATTCGTTAACGCCCAAAAAAAGTTTTTACTACACCTTTTTCGTAAATAGATGAATATTTAAAAAATAAGACATTCGTTCTGAATATTATATTACGTTTGCACTAGTTTTTATCAGAAATATAGTATAATTTTCTACCAAATATCGTTTATTTTGTAAAACCATCTATTTGGGGTGTCCAGAAGCTAAACATTTCATTTTCAATTTTTTCCATAAAGCCAATACTTAAAAAAGTAAATACTTGTTGTAGTTGTAACCCACCACACACAATTTCCCAATCCAGCTTGCAACCGTGGGATCTTAATGCTAAAACCTTCTCTGGAATGTCTGTCGCTCGGATTCGACGTTAAACTGTAGGTCCCCCGTGTTTCTACCTTAGCGCTGAGGAGAAACATGTGGCAGAGAAGAGGCCGATGCCCAGCAGAAGGACGAAAAGGCTGTCAATAAATGAATAATGTAACAGATTCGATTTGTCTGTGTTAAGTTGATTTGATTTGATTTTATAATTGTTGTATTATCACCGGTTGCAGTCGTTTCTCATCACTTAAGATTGTGGATGAGTAGTTAACATCTTGAATATGAAAATTACGTACATGAAGTCACTAATGAACAATTTTAAGCTGCGCTCCAAGAATCGTGGGTGCTCTAACGGAAACAGAGTAAACAAATGAGAGAAACGCTTTGTCTGAACTATCTCATCCTTTAAAGTTTAAACAGTCTCTGCATACGTATTTGTGTAAAGATTTTATAACTACCATGCATGTCAGGAGAGCTTCACATTCTACAATAATGAGAAACATTCTTAAAATTATATTTTCGGCTGAAACCCAGAGTAACATGTGCTTAGAGATAACAACATTCGGATGCTTGAACTATTAGGTAAGATTTTACCATGTTGTGAGTATCGAAAAGTTGCTACAACTGGACCTAAATTTAAGTAACTAAATATTAACTAAATGGTTTAGGATGACACAGAAACAACTTATTTATAGTATACATGGTGGACCAGCTAAATTGGCCTCGTTGAAAGTGATTAACGCAATCCAACACGACAAACAGAATCAATTTTAGTTTAATGTAATTAAGTTGATGAATGTTTTCTACTTACGACAATACTACATCGACCTGTCAGTTTACTTAAATATTAAAACTTATTATTTGAAATAATGAGATTACAGATTTGTTGCTTATTTTTGGGGAACGCCGCAGAAATCCGGCTGTAGCTCGCAATTTGTACATCGGGCGCTAACTAACTAGAAGATCACCATCTGAGAAGTATTTAGATGCCTTGATACTTCTTTATGAAACGAAGATACTAAATTCCTAAATTCAGAAGATGTAGGCCCTAAATGGAGCAGTGTTAGAGGTAGTGAATGAGAATCTCTACGTTAGTCAAAGAGATCCAAGCACAAATATACCCCCCGTATTAGTAGAGCTTCAATTAGAAAAATCTGAATGCACATTTATTTCATCCACATCACGTTACTTTGGTGTACGAGCTGCACGAAAATTACTCTTAAACAAGATTGCAAGTTTTTGGTTTTTTCAGAATAACCTTTTTTTGAATCCATCCAGCTCACACTATTACGTACAAGAGACACGTGTTACCCCTACTGTCAGTACTACAATTTACTTTCGGCTTATACCGCGTCGTCATTTGGGAACTACACCCAGCATTATCAGGTAAGAACCGACCTGTAGCTTGTCTGCCTTTACAAGCATTTGCTCTAGAAGTTTAAACAATATTTGTTCGTAGGCCCTGCCTGCCTAATAGATGAGATCGATGATGCTTAGGAGTCCTAAGAGGATAAATTACTGGTGTCCAAGCTTTACTGAGTCTAAAACCATCCTCCCTGTTTATGTTGTTAGGTTGTTCCTCAATCTAAATTGGTTCACAAACAGCTAACAGGCATAAGCCGATTAAGTATCTTAAGTGTCTTGGCAAACAAAATATATTAAGATCAAATCCGTGTCCGCCCCAAGGTTTGATTAATAGAAGCACACGGCCCTGTTTAGGCAGGCAGGGCCTACGAACAAATATGGCTCAAACTTCTAGAGCAAATGCTTGTAAAGTCAGACAAGCTACAGGTCGGTCCTTA
>JABXWE010022654.1:0-13535 GCA_014611495.1 Limonius californicus
TTATATTCACGAACTTGATAATTTTGCACGAAATTAGCCATTAGTAAAATATGATATTTCGTTATCTATTATTTCCACTTATTGAAATTACTGGAGGTCTTCAGAACACTGCACTCTAATAATAGATGATGAATCGGATTTGCGCACAAATAATTTACAGTTTTTAAACCACACATATTTGAAAAACTTTTGGTCTTCGCCAGCTTTCTTATTTCTTGCTTCGTAGAATAGGTCACAATAATAAGGAGTCATGTGTTCGTTTACAAAGATAGGTTGCTGGGGCATATCTTTTTCCAGCACCGATGTATTTGGCCTTCTACTTTTACACACCTTGAGATATTCATCTCGAATCCGTCTTCCGTTAAATTGAATAACTATAGGACGTTTGCTGGGATTTTTTGTGTTAAGTCTGTGAACAACTTCAATATCAGCTTTTTCAATTTCAATCCCTAACTTTTTCCCTAGGGTTATTGGTGTTGCAACTAGATCTTCCCCCGCTGCTTCTGCAATGCCATCAATTTGTAGATTTCGGTTTCTTGAATATTGGTGGTCCTCCTCCATTTTTATACGCATGTCTTTCATTTGCTTTTCTAACCCGCTCCATTTATCTGACATCTCCTTATACCCAGTTTTTAAGATCGTATTTTCTTCCTTTAAGTCTTTTATCATCGCTGTGTAATCATCGAGTTTTTTTGAATAGAATTCCACCGCTTCTTGAAATTCATTTAGTTTACTAACGACATTTCGATTTCCTCCTGAATAGTTTGTTTAATCACTGATGTTATAAACTGTACCCAGTGCTTATCAAAAGCAGGAAATTTCTCCCCGTCGTTGTCCATGTGTTACTTGATAACTTCACTGGAGCAGTGGTGATACCACAAAAGCAAAAATTTTCAATTTTGCGGAGCTCCGGAAAACGCGTGCTTTCTCACTCACGGACGAATAAGGAATGCCAAATTATGCTGTATGATTGAAAACTAAAACTAAAACAGTGTGCTCTTAATCTATCATCCGAGCTGCAAAATCTTAGTTCATTACAATAACTATGTACCTAAAGTCGGCGATATGTGCGTCTAATTAGTTGAATGTTGAGCTATGTGCTAGGTAGTTGTGCTATATGGCTGAAAGTTAAACTGTAGCAATGTGCGCTAATCTATTAAACAAGTTGCAAATGCTTAATCTATTACAAGAAGCTGTGTGCTCAAAGTCGGCGGTATGTACTACTAGTTACCTTAATATTGCTCTGTATGCTTGGTAGCTATGGTAAATTAGATAGACGTTTTGACATGTCTACATTTTGATGTCGGTTATATATAAATATACAGGGTGTATCAGAAATAGGTACAAATATTTAAACCAGTAATAGATTGGCTCAAGTAGAATTCAATGGTACTGTTCATTTTTCAAAAATCATTAAGTTTATTTTTTTGTGTTAAAAATAAAATACAATTTTGTTTGAGAACTGCTGATGATACATAGAAAATGCATTTAAGCTGTAGAAGGTTATTACCTAATTGTAAAGTAAACCCAAAGTGGCAAACCCGTAAAAAAATGTCTGGCTTGTGATAGATAGAATAGAAATTACTGACGTACCTAATAGTATTGGTTTGTGGCAGGTAATAAGAAATTTTTTTGCACTTCTATCTTACTCTCTCTTGCATAACACGTCTTTGAACTCAAATTTTTGTTATTATCCTGCGGTACTCAAACAATTTTGGGTCAAATTTTCAATTATTATTTTCTCACATCTTAAGGGTCCCATTGCGAAAGAAATGTTTTTTATAGTTTGTATATATTGTAATCTACCATCGGATTTAATATTTGTACCTATTTCTGATACACCCTGTATATATAAATATTTATATATGTAATAATATTTCATCTATTAACAAGAAATGATTTATAATTCGCTCCACCTGGGCACAACTGTCTTGAATATTTACTGAAAAAGAGTTAAACTTTTTAAATGATGAGACGCTTTTTGAATCAGTTTCGTTTAATAGAAAAATATATACGTTATCCTATCGTTTGGATTTGTGTTCTGCGAGCAACTTCAAGCAGGGCTCTGTGTAAAATCACATGTTTGTATAAAGTACTAGTATGTAGTATTATTTATTTTCTTATCACGTAGAGATAAGTTTTCTCTTTTCAAAAATAACAAGTAAACAATATATAGCATAACGACAACGTTCAATAATTTTAGGAGGAAGAACAAATTTTGTACAGGAATGTGTAATACTAAATGCACACTTTAATGGAGGAAGAAAATTTCTGCTTTTGTTTTGTTTAATACACCAGGTTTGTCGACAAAAAGTATCATTAAAAATTATCAGGTTTACAGTTTCACTGTATAAACTAAAAATCTTCAGTTGTATAGTAATAATGAGTACGTTGGTATGAGTTGAAAAGCTACGTATCAGTGGATTGCCAACCATGAGTTAATATTGCGTCAACCATGCTCACCTGATTTTACTACATTAGTTTTATTTTATTATAAATTGAGCTACTCTGAAAGATCTGAAAAATAAAATACCTGCAGAAATTAGCACTTTTAAGGTTTAGGAAAATATTTAAATTTTTTCGTTATGTATGGTACCAAATATTAGGAATTTTTTTATTGAATTTTTCAGTACAAAATAAACCGAAACGGAAATAGGCAGCATCATTAAAAAAATTGATGGTATATCCAGTTTTAAAATAAGATATTATTTTCTATTTGCAGTTTTTTTTTGTAACACAATAACCCCCTGCTCCACACGGCCAAGAAGACTTAGTATACATTAGAAATAATGGTTTTTCGTTAAAAGTTTCTAGATGAGACGTTTATTTTGTGACTAATAGTATTGCACGAACAATGTATGCTGAGTTAAACTCTTGTTTGGAAATTCAAATTTTAACTTTGGTTTTATAACGAACCACAAATTTATGTATGTTTGTTTAAATCATCGCAGATTCAGTTTTGATAGATTACAGAATTCATTCAAAGCGGAAACATTTCACAAATTGGATTTTGATTGTCCTGCAAATAAACCTAGGGTGAATTATTTATTAGAAAATCTATCGAACGGAACATTTCCCTCTATTCATGAAAACAAGAAAAATTACGGGAATTTAACGAAAGAAAACAGTTCGGCCACAAAATGCGTCGATTATGTAGTATAGATTTGCTTTAATACACTCATTAATATTTTTTTCTATTTCAGATAATCAAGCTTGGGGATGGAATAGTCGTAACTCACGTCTCAGAGACACTAGGGAAAGCAGCAGAAGGGGACAAACCTCAAACCACTATAGCGAGTTGAGCTTACCATGGCGCCAGTTCTGCTCCTGTTGGCGACGCACGTAGCTCTGGCTCTAAATTCGAATCGATACAACGTCACTGAAAGTTCCATAAAACCAGAACATGTTAATCATTTGCAAAGAGGAAACTTTTCACCTGAAAACGCAACGTATTTAAACGAGGACGTAATTACCGAAGCTCCACACAGGTATTACACTACACAATCGGAAACATGGAGTAGCCCGATGGTATTCGGGAATAATAATAGAGTTGGACATTTTAAGCCGATTCCATTAGACGAGACAACTGGAGGTGATAAAACCGAATTTACTACCTCACAAACTTATAATAAATACAATGATCCAAACTTTACTAATGGCGATATAGCGAAGACTGTGATTAATTCAATAAACTTTACCAAATCTGATTATAACTTTAAAAGCAATGAAACAAAGGAAGATATCCCGCAACCTCTCGAAAACACTACTAATTCATATTACTATCAAGATCTTCATAACGAGTACAACAGAACTTACGCAAAGTATTTAAAGGCATCGACTAAAAGCAGGAAACAGGAAAGCATAAAACCAAAAGATGAAGGCGACAAGAATGCTGAGAAGATTAACAATTACCAAACTTCGCTTAATCCTGAAATTAATGGAAACGAAGAAAAGAATTGCTCATTAACAAGTAGCCAAACTTTTAATATAAATAATTTCGAGTGTTCTACTGACACTAATTTAATTAAGTCTGCAGTAAACCGTTCAGGTAATTCTATAAACCAGTCGGAATATCGCAGGGTGGCACTAGCAGATTCCCCGATTTCCGTCTTATCTAAGTTAATGAACACTTTAAAGCCTAATTCGGGAAGATTTGATAAAACCCCTACAGACACCACCACAAATCCACGTATTTGGGCGGGCCTACAGACAACAAACACACCAAACGCACTACCTTCTTACGCGATCAACAAATCCCAGATAGAGAGAACAAAGGATGCTTATAGACAGCAAAATAGATCAATCTCCCCCGAATTAATTGGTACTGGATTACGGTTCAAGTCTGCTGTGATTAAAAGGGCCCATTCACCTACAGCTAATCAATCAACTCCTTCAGGAGACCTTGCTAATGACACGGCAAGTCTTTTCAATACTGGCTTACCGCATACTCTGGGGACGACAAATTCTTTCGTTATCACGCATCATCAAGAGATATTGAACGACAGTCCCTCAAGAGAAACTAAATCCTCTGCTCTTATTACTGATAACCAGGTAGGTACGCCTTTAAGGGAATTAAAAGTGATACTTTCCTCATTTTCCATTAAATTAGATTAGGTGTGAATTTTCTTAAAGATATATATAATAGAAAGGAAAGAAGATAAGGTCCCATTAGAGCGTGAAAAAATCGAATTCTGTGGTAACCAATTTACTTAACACTTCAGTATCCCCTTACTATGTGTGTTTGTATTTGTCGCGGATAAGCAAGGATTGTTAGACCTTCATACTAGAAGGCTGTTACTGATTGCCCATTTTGTAGTTCTTCGTATGTTACTAATTTTTTGTAATCATTTGCATCAGAAATGATCGTTTTGGAGAAATACTCACAATTAATATAAGACACTTATAATTTTTGAAGCGATTGTATTATTTGTAGCTGCAGATTTAATATACATTTATATGAACTAATGGAACAAGCATTTTTTTAAATTAGTTCTTGTATACAAGTTAAATTCCAAATAAAACAGATGTTTTGTATTATATAGGATATGCCTAAATTATAGGCACAAGGGGCGTATTCTATATCCAAAAATATGAAAACAGTTCCTGTAAATACGATACGTATGTGTCCGGAAATGCTTCCTTACGCTAATACAGCGATCAGAAGAAGGAGAAATAAAATAACTTTTTTGACGACAACTGAATCAGCGTCTGCACTATTAGATTGAAATTTTGTGTTTTAATAAGCAATTTATAATGAGCTCACAAGCAAAGACTTCTCTATTTGTCGTAATTAATCCATCCATCCAGGTGTTGACTGAAAGATTCAACTTCCCGGATGCCCACTTATGTGAACGGATATAATTTTAAAAGTCTGATCATCCAGAAAACGGTTAGCTTAAATATTTTAGAACAGGAGCACTTCTTGTATTTTTGTATATGCCGAATATGAATTTCATACTGTACGTTTACAAAACTCAATCAAAATATGCAAAAGCAATTAAAGTACGAGGTGTGTTCAACTGAAACCGATCTTTGCTGTATAAAAATTGTATTCGACAAGTTAATTACAAATAATTACCGTCCCAGTTAAGGCACATATCCCATTGTTTTACTAACTGACATATACTCTGCTCACAGAATTCTTGTGGCTAGTGATTGAAGAAGTCGTTCACAGCTATCTGTCCTTCTGCTTCAGACTCAAAATGCCGACCTTTTAACGCCTATTTCAGAGGTCTAAAAATATGGAAATCGCAAGGCGAACAATTTAATTACAAATAAGTACCGTCACAGTTAAGGCACCTATCCCATTGTTTTACTAATCGACGTATACCCTGCTCGTGGAGTTCTTGTGGCTGCTGATTGAAGAAGTCTTCCTCAGCTATCTGTACATTTGCGTCAGACTCAAAATGCCGACCTCTTAAAGCCTTTTTCAGCTCTCCAAAAGTATGGAGATCGCAAAGCGAACAATTTAATTCCAAATAATTACCGTCACAGTTAAGGCACCTACCCCACATTCTTGTACTAGCCGACGTATACCCTGCTCATAAAATTCTTGTGGCTGCTGATTGAAGAAGTCTTCCACAGGTATCTGTACTTCCGCGTCAGACTCAAAATGCCGATCTTTTAACGCCTTTTTCAGCGGTCCAAAAATATGGAAATCGCAAGGCGAACAATTTAATTCCAAATAATTACCGTCACAGTTAAGGCACCTATCCCATTGTTTTACTAACCGAATTATACCCTGCTCATAGAAGTTTTGGGGCTAGTGATTGAAGAAGCCTTCAGCAGCTATCTGTCCTTCTGCTTCAGACTCAAAATGCCGACCTTTTAACGCCTTTTTCAGAGGTCCAAAAATAAGGAAATCGCAAGGCGAACATTTAATTACAAATAAATACCGTTACACTTAAGGCACCTACCCCATTGTTTTACTAATCGACGTATACCCTGCTCATAGAATTCTTATGGCTGCTGATTGGAGAAGTCTTTAACAGCTATCTGTACTTCTGCGTCAGACTCAAAATGCCGACCTTTTAACGCATTTTTCAGCGGTCCAAAAATATGGAAATCGCAAGACGATAGATCCGAGCTATAGGGAGGATGCTGTAAAATCCTCCATTTCTTTCGTTGAAGATTTTTTTACCACAGTTCCACATGAGGCCTAGCACTGTCGTGCAGGAAAATGACCCCACGCGTAAGTTTTCCTGGACGTTTCCGTCTTATTGCTTGATGAAGCTTGTTCAAAGTTTCCTTGTATAGATTTGCAGTGTCATTTACTCCAGGTTCCTTAAACTCTACCAACAAGGATCCTTTATGGTCGAAAAAAATGTTAGCATCACCTTGCCTGCAGAAGGTTGTGATTTAAACTTTTTCGCTGCTGGTGAACTTGAATGTTTCCGCTGCATCGAGGATAACTTACTGGATGTCTCGTAGTAATGGCACAAAGTTTTGTCACCAGCAACTGTTGACAGAAGAAAGTCATCACTGTGTTGCCTATAATCTGTGAGGTGTTGCAGAGACAAGCCTATTCGCAAGCATTTTTGTTCATTAGACAAGAAACTAGGAATTCATTACGAACAAGCTCTGCTGTAACCCAGATTACGAATAATATAATGGACAGATGCTGTACTCGCAGCAGTAATTTCTGAAATTTCCAAACTGAAATTTGACGATTTTCTGTAATAATGCCTTCCACACATGCGATATTATTTTTTGTTAACGCAGTACACCGTGCACCTGGTCGCGGCTCATACATACTCCCCTCTTTTCCATTCTTAAATTTTTGGCACCATTCCGTCACAGTATTGGGTACGCAATACATGCATTTCCATACATTTCTTGCATTCGCGTATGAATCTGCAATGACTGCACACTCTCAGCACATAAAATTGTAGGACCGCACGTTGATCGAACTTGGACGGATTTTCCACAAGAAACGCCATTTCAAAATCGAAGTTTCAAAAGTCAGAATCACATTCAAACGCCAGAAACGTGTTAATGTGTTGCTTACAAACACATCTAACATTAGCCAACGTCATTTGAATTGATGGATTTGTTTTCAAGGCTAAGTTGATCAAAGGTGGGTTTCAGTTGAACATGCCTCGTATCCCGGATGAGACACCCTTGCTCACCAATTTTACTAAAATTTAGTGAAGAAATGAACGTCTAACAACGTCTAAGGTTGTTTACAAAATTTCATGCTATTAGTCGGAACCCTGACTAACTATTGCCAAAAAAATTATTATTTCTCTTTTTTCTGGGTACCGAAACATGTTCGAACACATGTTTATAGGAACTATTTTTCTTATTTTTGATTCTAGAATATTTTTTCAAAGTTTGTGCCAATAATGTAGGAACACCCCACCCCAGTATAGTTCGATATAACTAAAAAAAAGCGATATTTCTACATTGTGCCGTTTTTAGAGCAATTTTGAACTTAATACCTACATTAATTTCTATTAAGCAATCTGTTCCTTAGATTACAATATTCGCCATCTGCTTAGATAATGAGAGGACTGAATTGCATTACTAGTTAACTAATAAGATTCATTTCGCAATAAAAAATTCCCTAGTGGTATTTAGTAAATGAAATATCCGACCTGTTTTTGCGCACGTGACTAGTAACACAATTTTATGTTGAATTTTGTATTGGAACATTTAATATTGATGCAACCTTTAATATAAATTCGACATAATTTAACTTTTGCATTTAACGAGCCATTCAACCTCCCATGATATACAGGGTGTTTCGAAATTGGCGCACACGGACTGTGGGGTGGTGTTATGCGACAAAAACTAAACAAGAAGTTCCTCTACCATTTTTCCATCAGACCACTATTTTTCGAGCTACCGCGGTTTTAAAAATCTGAAAATCGCAGAAAAATGTGTTGAAATGTTATGAATGTTTAATCAATTGGTTAAACTTAATAATAACAAATTTTTAAAAACAAAAGTAGGTTCAAACTGTAATTATGTCGAGTACGTAATTACAACATTTGTTCAAAATGTCCGCCGTCTGCTACTAAACAAGCTTCAGCACGTCGTCGTACTGCTCGAACAGAGTTGCGTACCATCTCCATCTAGCTCGACCATTATTTCCCTGACCACTGGATTGGCAGAGGCGGGCCAATCGCTTGGCCGCCTCGTTTGCCCGAACTAACTCCATGACCCTTCTTTATATGGGGTTACCTAAAATCGTAGGTCTACAAAACACCAGTGGCCAATCTGAATGAGCTGCAAAACCGCGTGTTTCAGGCAGCGTTGGAATTAAGACCGGAGATGGTACGCAACTCTGTTCGAGCAGTACAACGACGTGCTGAAGCTTGCTTAGTAGCAGACGGCGGACATTTTGAACAAATGTTGTAATTACGTACTCGTCATAATTATCGTTTGAACCTCCTTTTGTTTTTAAAAATTTGTTGTTATTAAGTTTAACCAATTGATTAAACATTCATAAGTTGAGATTCAACACATTTTTCTGCGATTTTCAGATTTTTAAAACCGCGGTAGCTCGAAAAATAGTGGTCTGATGGAAAAATGGTAGAGGAACTTTTTGTTTAGTTTTTGTCGCATAACATCCTCCCACAGTCCGTGTGCGCGAATTTCGAAACACCCTGTATGTATAGCTCTTTAAAGTACGATTATGTCCCGTTTCTGTATTACTGTTTCAACGCGTGAGGTTTAAAACGGAAGTTAAAGTCGTTCTTGCAGTATAATACGACACACACGACAAACTCATTTCCGATAGGCATAAAACACAATGTAGGAGATATACGACAACAAGTGCCAGTGATTTTCAGATTTTCAGTTAAGGTTAACAATTAATTAGTGCTAATTAAATCAAGATAATACCACATGTACTCTGGAAATTTTACAGTTACGTATGAGTGGTGGAATACTCATGTTTATTTGAAACAAATTTTAAGCGCTGGTTACAAAGAGCGACCGAGAAAAAATATCTTAGACTAGACCGTGGACGTGAAAACGTATGTTGTAATTGTATTATTATGTAGTTTGTTTCGTGAAGCTAACTTCACGCTACCCCTGAAAAAGGAAATAAAGTCAGGTTATAAAATGTCAATATCAAAACAAATAAGAAACTACTTCACATTTCATAAACGTAAAAATAATTATTTTGTTAATAATGGAAGGTGAATAAATATTCTATCGCCGTGTTGATTGCTTGTGCGTGCTCTTCACTTCACCCCATCAATCAATATTTGCAAAAGTACTGGTGTTTTAAAAATTAAATATTTTTATTGTGTTAAATCATACGATCGAGGTGGCCAGGCTATAAGTGTATTCCTGCTTATCAAATGATTGTAGAAGAATTGTGGCAGGTATGGAACGGTTTATAGCCTGTAACTCACTTTTTTTTCTGAAGAATGTATTTTAAGTTTCGTCATTCTTTAACATGCGCACGAAAGGTTGAAGAATTTCTCTGCAATATCTCTGCGCAGTTGATGTGTTGTTAAAAAATATTGGGCCAACTAAGCATCTTGACTGTCTGGGGCTTAAATCTATCCACACGCATATTTTCTCAAGGTAAAGAAGTGTATTTTTTGCAGACTACATTCTCATATTTTGCGAATTTACATAACAGTTTATGTGAACCCATGATTCAGCTGAGAAGCAAGTTTGGTCAATCTTATCGGCATTGATGCCCATGAACCACCGACAAAACTCAGCCAGTTCATCTAAATATATAGAAGATTAATTTTCAATTTATTTTTCATAATTATTAAGAATTATATTTTACAGCAGAAATAAGCAGGGTTTTTTTTTAATTAATGTATCGAGAACATTAAGGCAGAGTAAAACGAGTTTTATCCAATCACCCGGTCCACATATCCTTTCTGGAAACTTTACATAATCATGAATCGAATACTGCCATGCACTTTCATTACGAGAATAAGCTTCAACTGTCAATACATTTTATGTTACAATAAAAACAATTTTTACTTTATAACGTTTCATAATCAACATTTTATAACGTTTTCTTTTCGTTCATTCATACTACCGTTCCAGTCTCGAGTGGCAACGCCTATTCGCACTGCTCCACCGAGGTCCCTAACATTTTATAACCTAACAATATTTATTTGTTCAGGAGTAGCGTGAAGTTAGCCCATGTAACACACTACATCAACATGGAGTTACTACATACTTTTTCACGTCCACAGCTTGCTTTAATTTTTTTCGACTGCTATTTATTTTAGTCTGCCACCTGTAACATCAACGCAACGTACCACTTTGTTAATTGATATAATATACTGTAACAATTTACGGCTTAAGCAGGAAGATAATAGAAACAGAATAGAAGAAAAAATAGGGACATTATTTATATATTGTTTTAGGCGTCGTCATTTTAAGAACTGTAGTCAAAATATCTATTGTTTTAAGAATTTGTTGTAATAGCCAAAACCATTACTGCAACCATATGGTTACATTCCAGTTTTCTGAAAGTTGTATCTATGACAGCTCATATGTGGTGAGTGTCGTATTTTACCATTTTGTAAATATGAAAACAGTCATTTACACAGTTGCTAATATGTTCTAACAATATCATTTTCTCTCTAATTTTAAATTGATTACAGTATGTTCTTGGTTCTTATACCATAAGAACTATTAGTGATAAAATTTTTAATCGGAAACATTGTCATCATCGTCCCACTTCTGGGCATCGGCCTCTTCTCTGTCGTATGTTTCTCTTCAGCGCTAACGTATATACTCTAAAAATTGCCATACCATATTGTAAATCAGAGATATATGAAAGCCCTTTTGCATTTACAGTTTCTTAAATTTGTTAGTCATCAGGCTAATGATATTTTAAATATTGCCTCTGGTATTTCTGGAGAAGTCGCAACATCAAAAAAAGAAAATATTTTTAGTAAACGATTTAACTCAACTTACCTAAATGCAAAAGTTTACGGTTACGGAGCTACAGCTTTCTAAAGTGAGACTTTTGTGCATATAAAGTCTGGTAATAGTTGGATCACTGTTTTGAAATTTTACCTACATATGTTAGTCATCAGGGTTGCAGATTAGAGCCTAGTTTCGTCATTAGAAGAGCACCAGAGGCGTCTCAATATCATTTACATTTTTTTTTGACAATATAATCTTATTCGATACACAAAATACCCAAGAAAAATACCAAAAAGTTATGTTAAAAGTGGAAATAATTCAACAACAATCGTTTTACCTAAACATAATCTTACTTATTAATTTTCGGTGAATATCGATTTTACATAAAAATTGAATTATCTCGAAAACCGTTGGGTTTATAGACTTGTTCGGCATTTTTGTATACCGAATAAGGTTGTTTTGTCAAAAATAAGAACAACAAAATAATATATAAGTTATTGTAGTAGACAATACCTGATGCTCCACTTAAGACGCCTCTGGTGCACTTATTAAAATGAAACTGGGCTCTAATTTGCAACCTTGATCAGGAACGTATGCACATAAACATTTCAAATAATTGATCAAACTATTACCATAATTATATGCAGAGAAGTGATCGGATAACACAGAAATCAGAAGAATACAAACAAATAGGAAATTAAAAGCGCCAAGGGAAGATCAGATTACTTGTAAAATGCTAAATATGGATGGTGAAGCAGTATTGGAGGCTGTAAAAATTTTGCTAAAGACCCAAAAATACCAACACAATGGCAATACTCTGAAGTAATCATATTGTATCATCTGCAGTCGCTCCGAACACTGAATACTACATCGCTCTCCACTTTGCGTTTGTCGACTACCACAAAGCATTCGATGTGATCGAAACACGAGCGATCCTACAGGCGATGGATGAAGCAAGAATTGATTCATGGTACTCTAACCTTATAAGTTACATGTACTAATCGGCACCATTCCATGTAAAGATCAATGAGGATATAAGATTCGTATTGGAAGAGGCGTGCGCCAGGGAGATACAGTCTCACCACAACTTTCACGTAGTGTTCCCCCAAATAGTTGCTGTCTCTTGCAGTATAGTGCTGGACAGTAGAAGATTATGAGTGAGGTTGTTTCCTCCTCTTCTTCACATAATCTACAGAGCGTGTCTCGTCTGTATACACCGACTTTGTGAAGGAGTTTTCGCAGGTGGCCGAGCCCTGTTATAAGTCCTACCAACCTTATAATCTGAATTCGTGCTAGATGGAGGACGGCAGTTGTTAGTCTGCGAGAAGGCATTCCAATTATTTCCTTCCCCAATTTTTATCCCTGTGCTGCCTCTCAGCGAAAGCTTTGTTGTGTAATGGTCCACATTTTTACTGCTGTTCGGATGCTCTGTTTGGGGATACCGAATACAGACCCTATAAACGAGATGGATGCAACGGTTTTCGCGAGGGCATCTGCTTTCCGGTTTCCCTCTACCACCGTGTGCTCTGGCACCAACCAATATGAGCTGAACTACGTTCTTCTCACACAAGGTTGTCAGAAGGTGTAGACATTCCCTCGCTAACCCATTAGCGCCCAGCGGAATTACTGCGAGGTGATTCAAGTGCTTTTAAAGCTGCTTGACTGTCACACAAGATGCTTATGCATTGTTGAGTATACCTGGGTTTTGCATTTTCCTGGATATATTGCATTACTGCAAGGATTTCAGCTTGAAAGACTGTGGTCTTATTTCCCAGGGGTACACTAATGTTCTCCTTTGGTCTTTGGCCATATATTCCAGCCAACATCGACGGTACCTACCGAAGTCGCTTACGCTTCACAGATGACAGTTCTTATTAGTACAGATATAAATGAACTAAAGGCCATGTTAAAGAAGCATCTAAAAGTATGTAAATGAAAAAAAACTTAAGGAAGGTATAGATAACGATACAATCGACAATGTACCCAAATATATATATATATATATATATATATATATATATATCTTCTTCTTAGGGTGCTTTGTCTCTTAAGAGACGTAGCGATCTTCTCCCTATATATATCTGCGACACCTCATTAAATTAGGAGGAGAAAATCAAACAACCGAGATAAATAGATCGATTATAATGAGTTAGGCTAATTAGGACACATTGCTAAAA
>JABXWE010022657.1:0-13064 GCA_014611495.1 Limonius californicus
CTTGACAGTAATTATAACCTTGATTTGACTTTGAGACAATTGAGTTATATTGTAAGTATTTGAATAAGCTGATGGCCTTTGTTATATATTTTCAACGGGGCAAAGTGTATACCTTGAAAGTAATTATAACCTTGATACGACCTTGAGTTACATTGAAGTGTAATAGTCGTAACCTTGAAATTACGATTACATTATACGCTCCAATGGAAGTATTTGAATAAGCTGATGGATTTATATATACAGCAGGGCAAAGTTTATACCTTGAAAATAATTATAACCTTGATTTGACTTTGAGACGATTGAGTTACATTGAAGTATAACAGTCGCCACCTTGGAACTAGGATTACTTTATACGATCCAATGGAAATATTTGAATAACCTGATGACTTTATATATTTTCAACAGGGCAAAGTGTATACCTTCAAAGTAATTATAACCTTGATACGACCTTGAGTTACATTGAAGTGTAACAGTCGTAACCTTGAAATTACGATTATATTATACGCTTCAATGGAAGTATTTGAATAAGCTGATGGATTTATATATACAGCAGGGCAAAGTTTATACCTTGAAAATAATTATAACCTTGATTTGACTTTGAGATAATTGAGTTACATTGAAGTATAACAGTCGCCACCTTGGAACTAGGATTACTTTATATGATCCAATGGAAATATTTGAGTAAGCTGACGACTTTATATATTTTCAACGGGGCAAAGTGTATACCTTGAAAGTAATTATAAACTTGATACGACCTTGAGTTACATTGAAGTGTAACAGTCGTAACCTTGAAATTACGATTACATTATACGCTCCAATGGAAATATTTGAATAAGCTGATGGATTTATATATACAGCAGGGCAAAGTTTATATCTTTAAAATAATTATAACCTTGATTTGACTTTGAAGTATAACAGTCGCCACCTTGATACCAGGATTACTTTATACGATCCAATGGAAATACTTGAATAAGCTGATAACTTTATATATTTTCAACGGAAAGTAATTATAACCTTGACTCAACCTTAAGTTACATTGAAGTGTAACAGTCGTAACCTTGAAATTACGATTACATTATACGCTCCAATGGAAATATTTGAATAAGCTGATGGATTTATATATACAGCAGGGCAAAGTTTATATCTTGAAAATAATTATAACCTTGATTTGACTTTGAGACAATTGAGTTACATTGAAGTATAACAGTCGCCACCTTGATACCAGGATTACTTTATACGATCCAATGGAAATATTTGAATAAGCTGATAACTTTATATATTTTCAACGGAAAGTAATTATAACCTTGACTCAACCTTAAGTTACATTGAAGTGTAACAGTCGTAACCTTGAAATTACGATTACATTATACGCTCCAATGGAAATATTTGAATAAGCTGATGGATTTATATATACAGCAGGGCAAAGTTTATATCTTGAAAATAATTATAACCTTGATTTGACTTTGAGACAATTGAGTTACATTGAAGTATAACAGTCGCCACCTTGATACCAGGATTACTTTATACGATCCAATGGAAATATTTGAATAAGCTGATAACTTTATATATTTTCAACGGAAAGTAATTATAACCTTGACTCAACCTTAAGTTACATTGAAGTGTAACAGTCGTAACCTTGAAATTACGATTACATTATACGCTCCAATGGAAATATTTGAATAAGCTGATGGATTTATATATACAGCAGGACAAAGTTTATATCCTTGATACCAGGATTACTTTATACGATCCAATGGAAATATTTGAATAAGCTGATAACTTTATATATTTTCAACGGAAAGTAAATATAACCTTGACTCAACCTTAAGTTACATTGAAGTGTAACAGTCGTAACCTTGAAATTACGATTACATTATACGCTCCAATGGAAGTATTTGAATAAGCTGATGGATTTATATATACAGCAGGGCAAAGTTTATACCTAGAAAATAATTATAACCTTGATTTGACCATTGAAATTGCGATAGCTTATACACTCCAATGGAAGTATTTGAATAAGTGGACGGCTTTATATATACAGCAGGGCAACGTTTAACCTTGAAAATAATTATAACCTTGATATGACCTTGAAATAATTAAGTCACGTTTATTATAACAGTCGCAACCTTGAGATTAAGTTAATTTAGATGTTGCGATGGAAGTATTTAAATAATTTATAATTGATTATCTTCTATTAATTTTGAATCATAGATATTTTGGAAATAATCTGTTGCAAACTTGCAACTGACAATTGGTGTGAAAGTGGAAATCGGGTTCAAATATTATCTCGAAACATGCATTCTATGGTAGCTAAATCGCCAAAGCATATATTTTGATTGCATTGCTTTGAATCCCGCATCGTCATTTAGATTTCCATTCTACAATCTCTTGGAAATTGCTTAAATCGTGAGCATGAAATAAATTTACAGATTACCATCACTTTGTCCTCTTTCACTAACTGTACTCCATTACTCCAGATGTTTTCGCTTTTGAAATTCGTGTAGGGAATTAACCGCTCATGTTGGCAATTCAATTAAAACAAGAATAATAACGACTCTCGCTTAACATGTGTCGCAATTTTTATTATTCTTCTCGTTCTATTCGGCCCGTTTGTCCGTTGATTGCGCAACAGGAAATTATACCCTACGTGCCTTGGTTTATATTTCAGTAGATAGTGTGAGCAGAATCATTTCCTCGGTTCCATTCCGCACTATTTTTCTATGGCTCTTCAAAGGCGTTAACCTCTTTATGTTGATTTTATTGCATGCCATTCGTTTTAATAAGCGTAATTGGTTGTCTATTATCATATGTATTTCTGTTAATTAAATCCGCTTCGCCGCGCCTCAGCAAATTTTTTACAGTTACTAAAACCGCTTGGGTTCAAAATGGCAGTACTTATGCACTGCATTTAATTTTCAGGCGTTTCAAATCGCTTTGCCTGCAGAAAATCTCCTACTCTTGCTTTATTCTGCTAGTCAGGAATCCTACATTATTGTGTTCGCTGGACTTTGATACCAAGGACTTCACAGTTGAAATGAATTTGTTATTGACATTTATAGTCCAGTAATTGATGAAAAGGAATAAAGGCATACAGAGTAGATTTAATTCGCCAATGGCCGGAAATGTAGTGCAAATACGTGTAACATGTCGCTGATATAATGAGATGGATAATTAATGGAAATGTAACCAATGAATCTGTATTTTCATTAAATCTGTGGGATCAATCAACGGTAAATATCAGTTAAACGAAATTTTGCAGTATGTATATTTTGCGAGTGGAAATCGAGTAGAAATAACTTAAATGACCTTGAGAAATGCAGATGTATAAGGCGGCTTTGAGTAAAAGTATACAGTAACCGAAACTGCTTGATAACCTAAAATATACAGTTATAGAAATAAAGATTATTAGATATTGTATACTTCTATTCCTAGAAATATTATAAACTCAATATGTTATATGATATCACTAAAATAATAAGGTGCGTAATTAATGAAATGGCAATAAGATTACCAATCAAAATTGTCTGTTATAGATATGTAAATGGAAATCGAGTAGTAACATAAATTGATCTTAAAATGACCTTGAGAAACGCAAATGAGGTTATTTCACGAACCTGTCTAACTATTTAATCTCTACTTTCATCGAAGCCGAATCAGTAGGAATAGTAATTAAAATTGTGTTAACTGATATATATTTTCTGAAATGATATTGAGTGAATCCTTAAATTCTTAAAATGACCTTGGGAAATGCAAGTAACATCCTCTGAAGCTGTCTTGAGCAAACATAGTTTGCTTTAAGATATTAAAATATTCTTGAAATAACATTTAAAGGGAAATTTGTAATACTACTACAAGATTATATATTAACTAAAATATTGAATTCAAAACATACAGAAAAAAGCATTCTTGGATATTGGACTCTAAATTTTTAGAAATATTATAACCTTAATGCGCATATGGCGTCGTTAAAATAAGAAGCTTGGTAATTAATTAAATGGCAGTAAGAATATCAATTAGAATGGGGTTTTATTGATTAATATTTAGTAAATGGAAATCGAGAGAAATACATTGATTTTAAAGTGACCTTGAGAAACTCAAATACGACTATTCCACCCAGCTGTCTAACTAATTAATGTCTATTTTCGTTTAATAGTGTCGATTGATTTATATTTCCTAAATTGAAATCGAGTAGAAATAACTCGATCTTAAAATGAGCTTGAGAATCTCAAATAAGGGTATTACATGAACCTGTCTAACTAATTAAATTCGACTGTCGCTGAAGCCTATGAAGTAAAAATATCAATTAAACTTGTGTATAATTGTTTGGTATTATATATATGGAAATCGAGTAGAAATATCTTGACCTTAAAATGACCTTGAGAAATGCAAATAACAACGTATGAAGCTGTTTCGAGCAAACATAGTGCTTTTAGATATTAAAATATTCTTGAAATAGCATTTAAAGGAAAAATGTGTAATACTACTACAAGATTGTATATTAACTAAAATAGTGCGTACAAACACATACAGAAAAAGCATTATTCGATATCTACATTGTTAGAAATATTATAATCGCAATGCAATACATATATCGCGTCTATAATAATAAGGTGGGTTAAATGGCAGGAAGAATATCAGTTAGAATGGTGTATTATTGGTTAATATTTAGTAAATAGAAATCGAGTAGAAATACTTCTTAAAGTGACCTCGAGAATCGCAAATAAGACTATTCCACCAAGCTGCCTAACTATTTAATATCTATTTTCTATTTATAGTGTTAATTGATTTACATTTTCGAAATGGAAATCAAGTAGAAATAACTTGATCTTAAAATGAGCTTGAGAAACGCAAATAAGAGTATTACATGAACCTGTCTTACTAACTTTCGCTCAAGCCAAGAGAATAAAAATATCAATTAAAATTAGGTATAATCGTTTTGTATTATGTATATGGAAATCGAGTAGAAATAATTTGATCTTAAAATAACATTGAGAAATGCAAATAACATACTATGAGGGCGCTTTGAGTATACAATACATGTATCTGTTAGTATAATATAATTGTGCTTACTTTTGACGTATTTCGCGAAAAAAGTAAGCAATTAATTATTAGGCGAATGGAAATCATATACAAATTAATACTACTTAAACACTGAAACTTTGGAAATAACGCAAATGTGGAAATTTCCTATGCCGAAAATACTGAAAGCTTATTAAATACTAAATTTTTATAAATAGTTTATATTTAATTGGTTTGTTACTTTTTATTTCAAGGTCACTGATTTGTCTTGCGTGTTATCATACATTGTTACATTAAAGCACACGCTTAACAAGATATTATGTCCAAAATAATAAAAATTGCGCTACTTGCACATGCAAAAATAGTATATATATAGTTGTATGACCTTCAAAAATAAACGCAATTTAACATAATTGTATGCTTTTTTCTAATCACAACTATTATGAGAAGGTTCTACCATTACGAAACATCCAAATCAAGTTAGAGGCAATCATTTCTTATTCTTTCACGATTTTGTCGGAACGAAAAGATGACCTTCGTATTTCAAGGTTACTGATTTTCCGTCTTAATTTTTTTTAACATACATATTTATCTTGGTATAAATAATTCTGGTTCTTACTTATGAAATCAGGTGGAAATAGTCCGGTCACCACCTGAAGAACTTAATGTGCTAGCGGAAAATTATGCTTATTTTCTACTTTTCTTTTTCACGAAACCCAACTGTCAAAATAGTCTAATTTTGTATATCATTTGTAGAAATATCTTAATGACTTCAGCAATGATTTCTTACCTATTTGTAATTTCTAGGAATGTAAAGCGGATTGTTTTAGGTTAATTATTTCAAGGTCACAGATTTTTTCATAGGTAATGCGACGCTTGTTTCAGTTGTTTTAAAGCAGGGATGAGCAACCCGCGGCCCGCGGGCCGCATGCGGCCCGGCTCACTTTTTCGTGCGGCCCGCCAAAGCTTTACTTTCTGACTTTTAAATATATATTTCTATGTGTCAAATTAGAAACAAAGGCCATTCAATTACAAAAATATATAGATATATTTTAAAGCAGTTCCCATTTCATAAAAATGTGCTGTCAAGAGAATTTGTGGTAGAATGCTGGCGTTTGTTCGGTGCGAGTTGCGCAAAAGAGCGCACGCGCTCTATACTGACAGTCGTTCACAATCATATGAACTGCTTATTTCACGATAGTTCTACAAGTTTAGTTAAAAGTTTTTTCACAAATCATAGAAGTTTTTTTTGTGTTGACTATTTTTGTGACCTGTTAGTGTGTCATTGTAATAAGAAAGCTAGGCAGTATTTTAAATTTAAAAACTAATTGCGTCGACCGAAAATTAATTTTCTTATGATTTTTTTTATAAACACTTCTCCTATTTTATAGTTCCAAAAAGTCTTTGAAACAAGAAAAAAAAAACAAAAAATTGGGGATGAACATAGAAATTTAATGAATAATGGAAATTGGATTATTTTTTCACACTTGTAAAGGACAAAGGTGTTTGCCTTTTATGCCTGGATTCAGTATCCATGTCAAAAGAATATAATATTAAAGGGCATTATGAGACGAAACATGACACAAATAATAAAAACATCCAAGGATTTGTGTTATTTTTTATAGGGTTGTTATTTTGTTCATTTTGTTAGTGTTTAATGTTCATATTTTAATATGTTTCTTATGTGCGGCCCCCCACAATATTTTTAAATGTCTAGTTGGCCCGTTGTAAAAAAAGGTTGCTCATCCCTGCTATAGTGTATTGTGGGGAGACTAGTAGGTTCAAACAATTCCTATGAATGAATCTCTAAAAAATTCTTTCATAAGGCCTTATTTAATGTTTGAAAGAGAAGAATTCGTCCACGTCAGAGCGAACCAATTACATGGCCTCCTAGGTCACCCGACTTAACCCGTTCGATTTTTCTTTAGGGTGCCACGTGAAAAATATTGTTTAAAATAAGTAGATGATACTGAGGTCGAGCTCTGATAGCGCATTTACATGTATCTGAAATAATACAGAAGTATTTGAAAAGATAAGACAATCAACAATCTGACGAGCAGACCTGTATTTTCGCTGAAGGAAAGAATTACAAACATTTATTTTAACTTGTGTTTTGTATAAAATTTATTTATATTGTCTAGTATTGCCCTTTTTAATACAACATTTTCGGACATATGTTCATTAGAACTTCCTTCTACTACTTGGTCTCCCAACAAGCTGCCTCTATGTTTACTCTGTATATTTTAGTACCGCAACTGTAACTAGCTACCATTAATGGAAATTGTAAAATCGATATTACATAAAAATACAGAAACTATAAAAAAAAAAGGTTTTTCTATGATATTGAAAACTGACGATGTATCGCGATACATGCTCACTCAGGGGAGATACTTTTACATCTCTTTTGCTATTAATACATTACTACAGCGGTAAGAAGTTACCACCAGTTAAACCATTTAAAAAGATATGGCAACATGTCCATATCCCTTTGGATCTTAGATGTTCTGCGTCTGGTACAAGGGATATACCATTACTGTAGTTATATGGTGTTACCATTAATGGAACATGTGAAAAGATATTACGCTGATACTTAACTAAAAATGTGGCTTACTATTAAAAAATATCGCAAAAACTTCTTGTTCTTGTTCATTACTAATAATGCTCCGGGGAGATAGTGTTACATCTGCTTTAGTGTTTCTCTGAGGTGTAAAATATGACCATTTATGGAAATTATAAAAACTCCCACAAAAAAATCATAAATGTAAGTAATTATGATAAAAAAGAAAACATTGTTAAGTTTTGTATGCTTTTTTGATGTTGTAAAGTAGTAATATCCTGCGCCATTGGATCTCGGTAAGGGGTGATTATTAATGGAAACTCCGAAAAATTTCCCAAAACAAACATAAATTGATAGTTAATTAATACAATGTAAAATATTTACTAAAATTTGTTAACTTTTGGATATAGTAGAATTACTCTGCCTCGAGGGTTACTTTTCAATGTTTTACAAATTCATATTTTTATCATCTCCTTATTCTTCATCCATTTCACTGCATCTTTTACCTTTTACACATTCTTATATCTATGTTTCGCTGTCTGTCTTGCAGTAAACAAGAATGGAAAAACTACGTGGAATTAATGGCTGCAGAGAGATTAGTATATATATGCTCAACAAGCATGCCAAGGGGAAGAAAACTCCAGGACGTCCACAGATAAGATGAATGGAGAGCTGGATCGCTTCGCGGTAGAATAATGTGCCAAATAAACTGAAAGACAACCCTAGTCAAAGGAAGAAGAAGACATATTGATGCCCATGCTGTAGCTATTAAAATCACACAGTTAATATAAAGCATGCAGAAATCCGTGGAAAAGTTACACATTTGCAGTTACCCATAAAGAAAACAAAAAAAAATATATTAAAACTTCCTATGCTTTTGGTTGAGGATATTTGGGAATGCATGGTGACATATGTATTCCCCCAGGGAATATATATTTGAATCTGTAGCACAATAAAATCTAAATTAAAAAAATATTCCAGATCCAATGCCAAATGTGTGTATGTCATAAAGAAAAGCAAAACTGGCAACGTAACAACTTGGAATTAAATATTTCATTCATTGATGCAAGCACTCGTAGCTAGTCGCCTCTCACCATTATAACGAAATGGATTCACTATATTTTACCAGTCCTTATTAATAAAACAGGCCGGCAAACAGCAATTTATTATTATTATTTCATGTCCTTTTGCAATGCTTGGTTAATATTGGTTCGAGGGAGATATCGTTGCATTCTTTTTTGGCATTGTTATATTTCATTATTGGGGAAGTTGTAAAACCTAAATACCTAAACCTAAAAAATATTGCAATATATTAAAATTTCTTGATTGATTTGATTTTAGTGTTGGCAAATGCCAATGCTTGGTCAGAAACTGATTTAGAGCACACATCTCTTTTGGTATACACCTGTCGTTCTATTGATACTTCAAATATGCAGACGAAAAGATAAGATCAATAATAAATAATGCATGAAATAATCAATTTCCCTGAATCATTATGATCAAATGCTTAAACTATCGTAGACAGACATAATGAAAATAGAAAAACGGTGATAAGCGTCATTTTGTAGGCCATCTCAAGCTCTATTAAGCAGTAAAATTTACGATCTGTGCATTTGCAAAAAGCTACTTACAACTTTATTAATGTCGACCCAATGAAGAGAATTAGGCCATACTCGATTGGTATGTTGTTGATTTAATAAATCCCTTTGTTGAGCATCGTGGCCTTCATGTGCGATTATGTTTTATTAGAGATTGTAGTATTGGCATACATAATCGATTTTTATGTAACACAATCAAGACGAGGTATTGTCGCATTATCGATTGCGAACGCAGTTTCACAGCTTCGTGATTAGTAGAAGGTTTCGCCTTGATATTTATCGCTTATTATTTATTCTTTACTTTTTTATACTTTCTCTGAAAGTGTTCGCACCAGGCGTTATTAAATTTTAAAAAATAACGAAGATTAAATTTTAACCGTCGCCAGCCGCCTTCTTAGGCGATATCACATTAAACATTCTCAGTCATGAATCCTTAACACGCCCTTTTCATTACAAGCAACGTCCCCTTCGTATTTCCGTTTATAATAATAAATCTGTGTGTAATAGAAACACAATCGTAACAGAGAAAGTACACTTTTATAAAATAAATACCTTACTTTGTACTTGTATACGTATAGGACCCACCTTAGACATGGAATACAGCCTCTCTAAATACGAGCTTATCGGATAGACCGATTAGAAACGTTAGCATACAATTACATTCGAATGAAAATAGACCTTCAATAAAATACATTAAAAATTTTTATACAAAATCCCGCGAGTCGTGTATAGAATATTCTACCGCTTTGTTCATTGAGGATGTGGTGGTAGATCTTTCTCTAACACGCACATAACTCCACTGCCGATCCAAGATAGCACATAACGGATCACGACTCTGTAATTCCTTCTGTTAAACATATTCATTGAAATTGCACGTTAGATAACATATTCTTGGGGGGATAATAGCGAACGGTTCGATTATAGTCTTAATTGTTTGTCGACAAATAAACGTTGCAGGACGGTGATAGCAAATTATAGGGATTAAAAGCTGCCAACGTAATAGGACACGTGGGATGAAACATTTACTTGGACATAGTCTCTCTTGTTGTAAATCTTAATAGATTTTGTTATATAAACACCACGCGACAGGTACACTCTATGATTTAGTTTTAAAAAAATTGCACGAGTGTTGCTTAGTAAAGGTTTTAGTGTCAACAGTCACCTCTCATAGTTCATTAATTAATCAATAGTTCAAGTTGATAATTAACCCAAAATCGAATGAAAGCTTATATGAAAAATCTGATTGGGATAGCTAGAAAACTCTTAAATACATATCTAGAACATTTTTCAGATATATTAATGTCTTTTAGATAGGGCACCAACGTTGCAACGATATTGCATCAACCATACGAAAATTATTTTAAAAAAACATAGTGTGTAAACACTTTTTAATCGTCAAATGCTATTAATTTCTAAATATGCCAGAAAGATTACTAAACTTCTTTCGTAGATTTTTATTGTTACTATATTATTTAACGTGAATGTTAAAATTTCTTAAAAACATTACCCAGTTTTAGCCAGTACCAAGAGATCCAAATAAAGCTGATTCCCAGCGGGCAGTGGAATGAAAAGTCACGTCTTTTCTAGACTAAAGGAATGTTTATAATGTCAATTTCAGGTTAGGTTGTGTTAGCTGGAATTAAATAATAAAGAAACGTCATTTTTAGGAGCATAAATCTTGTATTGAGCAACAGTAAAAGAAATGAATAAACCTGAACTAATGTAATGATCACCACAAATTTTGAAAATATCTGCCTTCTTCCTCAAAACATTTCTGAACTCGTCTTCTCATACCTTCAAAAACATTTTGTAATAATTGAGGTGAGTTGTTAATTTCTTGACAGTTTTCTTCAATTCTAAGTTTCAGTTCATTTAAATCATTAACTGGAGTTTTAAAAATGGTGTTTCTCAAATAGGGCCATAGAAAAACCGTAATATCACAAGAGCGAGGGGGCCAGGGCATTGCAGTATTCCTACTAATGATTCCGCCATCAAAATATTCGGGTAAAAAATTAATTCTATCTGCAGCTGTATGAGCTGTTGCGCCATCCTGTTGCAGCAAACCATCCGGTAGCTCATCATCGTGAAGTTCATTTAAGAAAGGTTGCAATAATTCGTTCCTGTACCTTGCTGCAATTAGCATGCCTTCGAAAAATATTGGCCCAACTAACCTACGACGACTCATTCCAACCCAGACTCCTATTTTCTGTGGATGAAGGGGAGCTTTAAGTGTAACGTGTGGATTCTCGCTACTCCAAATGCGCATAATCTGTGAATTAACATACCCATTAAGGTAAAACCAGGCTTCGTGGGTAAAAAAGGTTAAATTTAACTGCTCATCATTGAGATTATCCAAAAACCAACGACAAAACTGAACTCTTTTTGGATAATCCTGTTCTAAAAGCTCCTGAACGGAAATAAATCGGTAAGGATGCAGACGCATAGTTTGTCTCAATATTCTGTGGCATGTACCGTAACATAAATCATCAACTTACTGGCATAAATGTCTAATTGGTGTTTTTGGAACCTCGTCAATTCGTTGTCTTACAGTTTCAGTTAAAGCAGGTACTATCTTCTTTGGCCCACCAGACCCTTCTTTCCTTCCAACACTTCCAGTTTCTCGCAAATTGCTGACTAAATTCCTAACTAAAGCATAAAATTTTCGGTATATAATAATTTCATGGGGATACCTCTCTCGGAATTCCACAAAACAAAGAGGAATCGAATAGCTCCATTCTCCGTAAACTTGAAAGCCGTTCCGAAAGCAAGATTCAAGAATGAATGCTCTTTGAAATGTATTAAAAATAATTTTAACAATCTGTCAGATTCGTATCAAAAAAAGATAACTAATTTATCTGGCATCATAAAAATTCCGTTAGTCTAGTAAAGACGTGACTTTTCATTCCACAACCCGCTGCGGATCAGCTTTTTTTGGATCTCTTGATATAATAGATAATAGCGAAGAGAGAATTCAATTTGAAAGATACTGTAGGTACTTGGTCAAGAAGGCGTAAATTAAGTAGCAGTTAATAGCACCTATCACATCACCATTTAGAATTATATATACATAGCTATAGATATAATGCAGAAGAACCTGATGTGTTTTGTAACTTAACCTCCTCTTGAGAATGTAAAGGGCTTTCAAGGTCCCAACAACATAATGGGGTAATTCCCCAGGATGGTTTTTGTACGTTTTGGAAAGAAATGTATTGAACAATATGCGATAACTTTCTGTTGAAACACATTTACCTTCTACTGCTGCATTGAATACAATACGCTTAATTACATAATTGATTACATATATTAAAAAGAGCTTGAAGGTGCCTTTCATTTGAACCGGAAATTGGTTACCGATGTGTTTGGGCAGCGTGGTAATTTGTATTTGCGGGGACTGTTCATAAATTATATTTAATAGCCGGCAGGTATTAATAAATGCTCGTTAAGTGTAATAATTTTGCATGGTATATGTTGCTAATGCAGTCCAACTAATTTAAGATTAACTCGGATACAACCAGACCCCGGATATAACGAGCGCCTACGATGTAAATCTTAGAATTTGCGTTGTTTATTGTATTTCTCGTTTACAGTGAGTGCTTGTCCCCGAAACAACTAGTTACTTTAAATATTTTTATTCTTCGTGAGTTGTTACTCAAAAAACATTTACTTCCAAGCAAACTGTATCTAAAAGTAAGTATTATATAAATCATATTTTTTGAGTTTGGTGTCTCAATTTACGCCGGTAATATTCCTGTTAAAAACCAAGCGAATGTACTTTAGAAAATTCCTATATGTCTGGAATTCGGTCTATTGGTGTGATTTTTTTAGGTTAAACATTTAGTGCTGAATAAACATTTACGTCTATTTATTTTTACACATAATCTCTGGGAGTT
>JABXWE010022658.1:0-16320 GCA_014611495.1 Limonius californicus
AACGAATTATCCTGCGGTTCCCTATTACCCTGCTATTCACAAAATTAGTTATAATCATCCCATTATGTGCTGGTACATCATCAATTTTCAAATGTGTGTTGTACTTCAAGTTTAACAATTTCCTTCATAACCCATGGTCCAATTATATGATTTCTGATCCAACTACACGACAGATTTACACAATTCCTTTCACGATTACCGTAATTTGCCTTGGCGCCTTCTGTTGTTTCACTCCGCTTACAAGAAAATAATAAAAACGAATATAGCTTTTGGTGTGGTAGTAGCTTAGTTGAGGGCTCGGTTTCTATATAAAACGTCGATTATAGTTTGAGGTCCATCCCGGAACATTGCCAAAGCAGTTATTATAAATCTTGTGCTGCAACCCACCACATACAATTCCTCAATCCGGCTTTGGCAACTCTAGGGTGTCAGTGCCAAAACCCAGTCTGGTATTTTCATCATTTGGATATTACCCTGCAGGTCCTCCGTGTTTCTTTCTTAGCGTCGAGGAGAAGCACGGCAAGCAATAGAAACGAGTACCAGTGCCCAACAGTGGGTCGTAAAGTGATTGCACTACCATGTACACGTTCTATATGGCATTTTGAATATCCCAAATTTAATTTCACGTTATGGAAACAAATAGTAAATTGAGTTGCCTACATTTAAGCGCTTCGTAAAGAATTTTTGAGAAGCTCTATCCGTGAAAGGAAACACTTCTGACCGTACATTTATTAACAAAAATGTTTGTTTTCATGTATACTTTAAGCCCTAAAAGTTTGTCCTTGCAATTCATTAACACCCTGTATAAGCGAGAAAAGGAATATATATAACATTGTAACAAAAATCTTTTAATTTCAAGAATATCTAATGCAGTAATGATCTTTATTGCCTGAAATCAGTGTCCAATTTCAATGGAGGCGGGGGGGGGGGACACTACCATGTACACTACTATGTGGTATTTTGAATATTCCTAATTTAATTTCATGCTAGGCAGAAAAGTTGTAGGAATCAAGCTAAGACAAGACGTTAGCCACTAAACCAAGAAACACGAGAATCACCGAATAAAAAAATGACCTGAGGCCGATTTAAACAAACGACTCCCATCCGGAACCCTTTTAGATGATATTCTTCTACGGCAAGGCCCCTACTTACGCTTATCCGGTAAACAAACGGATGCGGATGAGTAGGCTGTTTGTTTTGCACGGGTTGTGGGGATTTTTACACCTCCGCACGGTTAAATGATCCCTTTCAATGCGCATCCGAAATCTGGGAGCATTTTTCAAGAGGATTTGCAACTGTCAAATCGTAAGATCCCCTCCGAACACGTGTTTTTTCCGGCTGACGTGGCCGGGATAATAAACTGTCAATTTGAGATGGCGGGCAACACACGAACCTGCCACGGCGTCGTTAGCAGAAGAATTACCTAAAACGTAAGTTCGAAACCGTGGTTGCCGAATTTGGGACGCGTTATCGGGGCTTAGCTCGTCAATCTGGCAGAATTTACAGTCGCTCCTATTTAAGATCGTTTGTCAGTTAATGTAATAGATGGTACGCCAGGAGTTTGCCGTAATTCGATCAAGATGGCGGCTTTAGACAGTGGGAACGGGCACGCCAGTAACTGCGTTAACATTAATATTGAATTAGTTGATAAAAGCCCGTTATTAGAGTGTAAAGTTCTGCATTAAACGAATTAGACGGCATTTTCCCTATTTTCCTTTTATCGACAACCTAACAGGCACCGACAAACAAGAATTAACCGAATTACATAAAACAGGACCCTACGATAACAGCCGAGCCATGTACATTCTCGCACTTCTCCCTTTATTCACTTTTATTCCTTATTCTAATGATGTCATTCTTATGCGTTCCCTCTATCTATTTCCACCAAGTTCTTAACAACCTCGTTTAGCTCGCTCAGCGCTTCGCATTTTCCCTCAAAAATTTATTTTACCTAATTCCCTTTTACAAATATCTCATTCTTCTTAATGTTGTACCGAGGACTGGAAATCCTGCTGCCAAACTCCAATTACACTTAATTCTATAAAACAGGCTTGCTCCAAAAACGGTTAAAAATTCCATCAAGGCGGAGTTGATTAAGTATGTACGTATGTAACGAAAGTTTTGAGACAAAAATTAAAATACTACCATTTATGAAAATTTTTAACTTTAATTAAAGTTTAAAAAAAACAACTGAACATCGTTTCTTAACAATAACAATTTACTATAATGCAGCTAGCGGCCCTTGATCTTCAATCCTTCGCAACTTTGTTCTTAAGTGTCGCATAAGTGATTGGATGGTGACCACATCGATTTCCCGAATCTTTTGGTAAATTCTCTTTCGTAATTGTTCTTCGTTTTCGGCCTCCCATCCATTGTCGTAAACTTTCCTGCTTAATAAGGCCCAAAATTCTTCTATGGGTCTTGCTTGGGGAACATTAGGTGGATTATCTTCTTTGGGTACAAATGGTATATTATTGGCCTGCAATCATTCTTTAGTTTCCCTGGCATAGTGGCAAGAAGCCAGATCAGGCCAGAACATAATGTCATCATAATTGTGATGTTCGTCTATAAATCGTAACAGTTTAGGCAAACATCTTTGTATATAAAGACCTGCAGTGATGGCTTCTCCTCTGACATGTCCTACATATGGCTGCGATGCACCTGCCGGAGAAATGGCGCACCAAACTAGAATTTTATCTTCAAATTTAGCTTTTCTTTTATATTTTACATTGTCCGGAGCTGCATTGAAACTTTTATTCCTTATTCTAATGATGTCATTCTTATGCGTTCCCTCTATCTATTTCCACCAAGTTCTTAACAACCTCGTTTAGCTCGCTCAGCGCTTCGCATTTTCCCTCAAAAATTTATTTTACCTAATTCCCTTTTACAAATATCTCATTCTTCTTAATGTTGTACCGAGGACTGGAAATCCTGCTGCCAAACTCCAATTACACTTAATTCTATAAAACAGGCTTGCTCCAAAAACGGTTAAAAATTCCATCAAGGCGGAGTTGATTAAGACTAATGCAGCGACAGTTATTCGTAAATAAATTCGAGGAAACACTGTCTGAAAATTTGCTCTTAGTGTTTGCCAACATATCTATATTTTATTTCTGGATTCCTTCAGCCTGTTTCAACTTTTTCGTTACCTTAAACGTCTACCTAAACGTGTTTGTTACATACGGCTCCTATTCATATGGATTTTCATATATTATTCTAACTAAAATCAGAAAATTCGGTTATACCCTATACAGCTGTATTACCGGAAAGCAGTTAACTGCGACTTACCATTCCCGAAACAAGTTTCTTCCTAAGATTCCTAATCGAAAATAGTAAACGTTCCTGTAACGCGTTACCAGTTACACGTATTTACAAAACACACAACTTACATCTAGACACAATTGATTTGCTTAATAAAAATATTTTTATAATTAATTTGAAAAACGCCAGTCACAGGGGCGTTTATGACAGCAATACTGCCATTGTTATGCTATTTAAGGGCCAGTCTGTAC
Source organism: Limonius californicus (assembly GCA_014611495.1). NCBI lineage: Eukaryota > Metazoa > Arthropoda > Insecta > Coleoptera > Elateridae > Limonius > Limonius californicus. Next base: position 3,513 of record JABXWE010022658.1, read on the forward strand.
ATTTACCGTACATCTAACTGAAGGCTGCATGGACGCCCGAGATACGGTGAAATTTCGAAGAGTTTCTTCGGTGTGTATCATAGGAAAAAATTGTAATCCCCAACAAGAGCTACAACAACGCCCGTAATTTAATTCTGCGAAATTATGTTTCCATTGCAGTAACAACTTCCACAACAAAGTATATTTTCAGATGGAATACTCGAAGCATTTCTAGAAATTCAACTAACATGTTGTTAAACTAACGAAAATTCTAGATTAAAAACATGAAAGGGATAATGCAAGATAATTACAAACTTGTTTGTATTCTCCTTTAGAAACGAGGATTTTCCACTGCTGGATAACGTTATTTAGTTCGAGAAAAAGGCAAAACTAATAAAAGATGAAAATAGATTTATTTCAACGACGAAACGTTGTTTTCTTTCTTCGATTTTCAAATCACATTAAGACCAAATTTCGGTTTAAAGTCGAGATTTCGTTATCGTAATAATTACATTTTCACTTTGAGCTCGAAGTTTTGACTTTAATCGTATAACTTGGAATTTTAAATTGAATTTATCAATTTGGAACCGTTTCGAACCTCCAGCTGTAGAGAAAGTGTCCGTGATATCAGAAAGTCAACATTCTGTTTATATTCTATCCACTACAAATGTAAAATGAAATATATTTCTACATTTTAAAAATATGGAAAAAGGGAGAAGTGCCAAGCTATCACCTAGTGAAGAAGACGCACATCAAGCCCCTTTTCTACGATGTCTTTCTGTAATTTACAGAGTACCTGACGTTTTAAGTACATGTACAACATCTCTACACAGCGTATTTATTGTTTTTAAAAGAAGTTACCTAAAGAAACGTGGAAAGTAGCCCACAGGTTCAGTTATGTTAACGCTCCAGTTTCAATCTGTCGAAAGTGTTGTACCCGTATCACTATTGTAAAAATGTAATTGCAGTCAAGGTTCCAATGTCCATAACAAGGGCAATATATATTTTAATCACATACTGTGTGCAAAATTTCAATAACGAGCAATTATGCAAGCGTACATACGAGGGGTATTTTTTTAAATAAATGAAAGAGCTTGAGAATGACGCGCGATTCCAGCAGTGCGCTTGCGCGTCTGCTCCCAGCATGCTTTGCGCGCGCTTAGACGCTATTTGCAGCCGTATCGTTTGTCTGTGTGCTGAGCTGTAGAAGTTTATAATGTTTAAGGAAATTGAGTCGCCCGCCGACTGTGAGATACGACCTGTAATTCGATTCTTGAATGCAAGAAACTTGGCAGCAGCGGAAATTCACCGTCAGATTTGTGAAGTTTCCGGTGATAATGCTATAAGTGACAATAAAGTTCGAAAGTGGGTGAGAATGTTCAAGGACGGGCGGGTTAATGTGCATGATGAACCACGCCCTAGCCAACCTTCTCTGATTTCTGAAGATTTGGTTCGTGACGTGGACAACAAAATTCGAGAGAACCTACGATTCACGATTTAAAAATTATCAATTGAATTTCCACAGGTTTCAAGGGCAATTGTGTACACCATTGTTTTGGAGAAACTGAATTATCGAAAATTGTGTTTTCGGTGGGTTCCAAGACTGCTTTCTGACGATCACAAAATCAAAAGATTGGGCTGTGCTTTATCGTTTTTGACTCGATACAATCAGGAAGGAGATGAATTGTTAGACCACATCGTTACAGGAGATGAGACTTGCGTGTCTCACATGACTCCCGAGTCCAAGCAACAGTCATTGGAATGGCGACGCACATCGTCGCCAACCAGAGTGAAAGCCAAACAGACAATTTCAGCAACTGTCATTTGGGACAGGAAAGGGATTTTGTTAGTGGGTTTTATCCCGAGAGGCACAACAATCAATTCTGATGCGTATTGTGTGACCTTGAGAAAACTATGGCGCGCCATACAAAACAAGCGGCGTGGCCTACTGTTTTCCGGGATGATGTTGCTCCATGACAATGCAAGGCCACATGTTTCTGCACAAACACAAGGTCTAATCAGGTCTTTTGAATGGGAACAACTGGATCTTCCACCTTACAGTCCAGACCTTGCACCCAGTGATTTTCATTTGCTTCGGTACTTAAAGGAGTTCCTTGATGGTCAACGGTTCAACGACGACGAAGGAGTGAAAACTGCAGTTATGGATTGGGCTTCTTCACAAGCGGCAGATTTCTTTGACATCGGAATTCACAAACTTGTTGAGCGGTATGACAAATGTTTGAACAGAAATGGAAATGTAGAAAAGTAGATAAAAGTATGTAGAATATGGAAAAAAATATATTTTAATGATGTTTACAGTATTTTTCTTCCTATTAACAAACGGACCTTATTTAAAAAATACCCCTCGTATAACATGCAGTAATCTGCGAAGTGGCAGCCACGTACTTACTTTTTTATCCTAATCTAATGCACATTGAAGTAAACTTGCATTTGTAGACGCATAAAAACTTGGAGCATTTAAATATCTCAGGCAATAATAAGTATCCCTTGAAATCCTAGACTATATTGTAGTCAACTGCAGTAAAAATATTTTTGGGACATAAATCCTGTTTGTAAATAGGCTTAAGATAGTTAACCCTCAGACGGCGGAAACTGAATTTCTTGTGACCCTGACTTTAATTTTTTAAATAATTTTAAAATACCGCTTTAGCTGTTTCTATATTCCTCGAAGCTGTAATGAAGGTTCTTTAGAATAAACTTCGTGGAAAAAAAACTTGGTATACCTGAGATAATCCGCAGAGATCACTTGAGACCAGAAGGTTTACTTTCTGTGTAGACAGTGGAAACAAATCTACTAATAAGTGTGACAGTTGTTTTAAATTAATTTATCAGAAATATGGACAGGTTACTGTAAGAAAGAATGTAAATCATGTTAGAAGTAATTTGTAGGTTATTTGCAAGAAGAATTTTTATTAGATAAACGTGTTATGTCTGACTGCCGAGTTTATTACCTTTTTTAGTCTGCAGGTCAATAACTGCAAATGGTTGTAAAAAACAAAAGTATTATAATTACATTATCATGTGCAAGGTTTTATTAGGATCATAGACATTTTGATGTTTCAAAATTGATGTAAAAACACCAAAACACGAGCGGGGTTGGTACAGACCCCTTTGCTCTTTCCGCGCAACTGAAATTATTTCCAGCGGGCGAGGTTTAATACCCTATAGTTTATTAATTAATGATTAATTATTTAATGCCTGAATAATTAATATCGTCATTATGAGTTCAATGTTTGTGTATATTATATATTAATTAATACGTTTGCAATAATAAATGCTATCATTAGTGGTACAGAGTGTCACCCTTCAGGCCCTAACAGGACACACTAACGCTAATAAACCATTAATACTTTTATGCCGGGGGATGCCCAGTTACTGAGGTACATTTGTGCATTACGTACAGTAGGCTTTACGAATGGGAAGGCCTTTGTCCAACAATGGACGAATGACGGCTAGAAAGAAGAAGAAGGCTCTATTGGCAAAAATCAACATACATCAAATAAAAATACATTACACACACAATACATCCAAATTTTTAAAGCACTGTCTTACATCTTCTTGTGGTAGTCGTTGACACCATACCTTTTACACGACAAACGACTTTTTAGTGGTCTGATCATTGAAAATCAGAATAAGCTAGGTCTGAACTGTAGGGCGTATGGCAGAGAACCTCCCAATTGCACTTCTGAAGTCAACTTATCGTTTGGTTCAAAGTGTGTAGTCTTGCGTTGTCCTGAAACAACGTGAGTCTGCCTCTTCCTTTTTGTCGAATGAGTTACTGCAGTTTCTCTAGAGTTTGACAACAAATATCGCTGTTGATCGTCACGTTTGGATATAAAAATCGTCGAGCAATACGCCTAGTGCGCATACTAGAAAACACTTACCATAGCCTTCTTTTAGGATTGGGGAACCTTGACCTTTTACAGCGCTGATAAATTCGCGTTTTTTTATTCTAGTGTACGATGGTATAACCAGCTTTCGCCTCGTATCGTTATTCTTCTTTTCTTGTCGTGCCTTATTCTCACAATACGTCGACGATCATTAAGGCCCATCTAATTTCGGGTCCTCCCTCTTACTGTTATTGGTATTATACTCTTCAAAAAATCGCTGTCCTCGTGATAGTGCGTTAAAGTTCCGTCGCCACCCCAACTTCTACATTTTGTGTTGTTCGATCTACACTTTTGGTATCCATATCAGGGAAAGTTGTCAATAGTACAACACAGATTCAATTTCAGAATCAAAGCTTTCAGAAATACCAGTCCTTAGCGCATATCATGTATTTTCATTCGACAATGTCCTATTTAAATAAAGGAGTTCGGTCCGGGATTCCGTACGGGGTGCACGCGTCTTGTGGGGCTCCGCTTTCGTTTCGGGAATCGGCAGCGTTTGACTTGGAATAATAGCGGACAGGCGCTCGAGGGAGCTTTGCGCTTTGAAAAGGCTAACTGGGTTCAATTTGAATAGTTAAAAGTGGCTGCAAATGGGTTTATTTAGTGTATTTTGTACATATATGTATTCGTTGTTCAGTCGTGTTCTTTCAAGTCAAACGAATTTAAAAGCGCAGGCAGGCCGAACAATAACGGGGACCCCGTCTAAAAATAGCTCAGCCCCGCTCCCACCATCGGCCGGGTCTCAAGCGGCTCCGAGAATAGGTTGTTTTAGATCATAAATAATCACAAGACAGGTAGTCAGACGAGGGGAAATTAGGGACTATTAGGATTCTTTTATTTTCATTTTAAGATGAAGTGTTAGTTTGTTTGGGTGGTCTTAATTATTTAATTATTCAATTTAGTGTAGTTGTCATAAATTGCTTTATCCACTATTCACATAATTGACAAAGTTATTAATATTAGGGAACAGCCAGGGCGAATAAGGGAATAGATTCCAAGTTCCTAGGTGTTTAAGTCGGCCAACTTAACTAGGAGCTCCATGTCAGATGATGATGATGATGATGATGACAATGTTCTATTTAAATAAACGTATTAAAGGAACCTCGATAGGGCAGTGCGAATTCGCGCTGTCAGTCGAGATCACACTGATATGCGGTCCGATCGGCCGCATGGTCAAACGCCGGCTGAGGCGACCGTATTTGACTTAGATAAGTTTAGGATGCGTATTGCATGTAAGTGACGAACTATGTCAACGTACCTTAGCAACAGAACATCTTTCGTACTTGTTCAACGTATATAGTTTTACATACATACATTTTATGTAAGAATTAGTCGTATACAAATTTTTGGAGTCCTACAGTACTTTTCAAAGCGGTCGAATTTAAAGCTATTCTGTCGAAGACGGCCGAGTTTGACCCCCTAACACTCACTGTATCCGGATGTTTGAAATTGTCTTTTATTGCAAAATACTCTAGACGAGAGACAATTAGAGTCTAGCAGTTGATACCCTCGGAAGATAGGCCGCAAAAATTAAATAAGTAATTGAATGTATTGAATGAATATTAGCTTCCGCGACTTGTTTCAGCGAAGAATGGCTTAGCAATAGTGTAAATAAATACATACTATGGTACAAGTGCTATTTAAGTTTTTGAAATTTGTCTTGTTTTGGGTTGCAACAGTTAACTGAATCTGTGGTAACTTTGAAGTATGTTTATTATTGTCAATATTACAATTTACTTTCGGCTTACACAGCGTCGTTATTTGGGAACTACACCCAGCATTATCAGGTAAGAACCGACCTGTGGCTTGTCTGTCTTTACAAGCATTAGCTCTAGAAGTTTGAGCAATATTTGTTCGCAGGTCCTGCATGCCTAAACAGGGCCGTACGCTTCGATTATTTAAACCTTGGGGCGGACAAGGACAAGGGCAAACAAAATGCATTAAGATCAAATCCTTGTCCGCCCCAAGGTTTAAATAATCTAAGCACACCGCCCTGTTTATGCAGGCAGAGCCTACGAACAAATATTGCTCAAACTTCTAAAACAAATGCTTGTAAAGGCAGACACGCTACAAGTCGGTCCTTACCTGATAATGCTGGGTGTGGTTCTCAAATGACGACGCGGTCTAAGCTAAGTAAATTGTAATATTGACAGTTCGAGAAACCGCGAAAGCCTCAAAGAATTTATGTTTATTATTGATTCTGTATCCCTACGTACTAGAGAGCATGGCTGTCTTTCTAACACATTGTGTAATTCCCATGACAATTTTTAGAAACATTCGATTTCTTTAGTTGTCTTTCTTTCAAACTCCAATTTCGTACAAAACAAAAGATACAACAGACACACTTTCCCCTTTCGGTTTTCTGACTCGCTCGATTTTAACAGATTATATTTCAAAATTCTTGTTGTATGCTAAATATTCAAAACACAACGTTCTCATATTTAACTCTTTAGTGAATTTACGTATGTTGTTCTTGGAGCACTTAGCGCTTGGTTGATATAAAGGCGAGATACTTTCAGGAAAATTGGTGGAAGAGCAACATATGGTGGTAAGAGCATACTCTTGCATATTTTATAAAATTTTGGTATTTACTGGAGGATCCTTCACGATATTTTAAGATTACATGCTCAGTAGAGCAAATTTTCAGTTTACTAGTTCCTGTAACAGATTAAAACTAATCTATTCCCGTGTTCTATCCAATTCAACGACCATCTTACACACTACAATTCGATGTAAAGTGTAGTTGTAGTAAATATAAATTGAGTGCCAACATGATTGTCAAATTAATTGTGTATCGTCAAAATTTTAAGTGTAAAGTTTAGACATTTGAGACATTTTTAATGCAAACTACTACGCTGATTTTTAACAAGAACCAAGAAATTGTATCTAACTTCTGTCTCAGCTTGAGAGAATGCCAAAAACTAAATAAAATATAGCGATTTTTGTTTGAAAATCTTCTCTTGATTGATAAAATAAAGATTTAAGTTATATACTAATCTAAGAAACTAGAAATATTATTAACAGGAACATACACAAAGAACTGCTAATTAAAATATTCGTACTTCAACACTGCAGTTGCGCTTTGATTATACATTTAAGGCCGACTAGCAACAGGTCCAATTATTTGAGGTTATGTCAGTAATAAACAGCGAATCTGCTCGCGAATATTTAGTTCATATATAGGATGCTATTCAGTGTTTCATACTGCAGTAAGCTCTCTTTGATTGCCGTGTGCTCTCTTTGTATCGTAAGTAAATTAAATAACACATACGATACAACCCAATAAGAAGAGTCAAAGAATTCACAACAAAAACGCAGAACCCATTTTTATTTGGCTGCCTTTGCTTGGTAGAAAGGTTCATTACTGTAAGTGCTTCAAGTTTAGTTAGATTTTTATTGCCTTTTGAGAGTTTCTAAGTTGTAATTTGCTGTCTTTTTAATTAGCCTTCAATTAACTTCAATTAGTCGTTTCCTGATTTTATTTTGTTCTATTTATTTTTCTCGGAAGAATCTTGACGTATAGCTTAAATACCTACAATAATAGACACTTTCTGCGCAATTACATCCGAAATAATTTGCTGCCTATACAGGGTATTAATGAATACGTGTTACAATTTTATGGGGCATGTACGGGATTCAAAAGAGACCAACTTATAATAAGAACTCGTATCCGGAAACGCACCGTTTTCGAGCTAAGACTGAACTTAGGAATAACGCTCATAATAGTCAAACACTACAAGTAATGCTAAAAATGACGATCACCAACTACACTGCAAACATTGCACCTCCGAAGTATATTTTGGTGAACTCTTTCAACACTGTCAGGCGTTGTTTGGAGTTCTTACGCTGCAGTCAGAATACATGTTAGCAGATCTTCTTCCGACAGGCGTTTGTAAACATGACTATTCATTTGACCGCATTAAAAAAATCTAGGGGAGTTAGGTCCGGGGAGCATAGTGGCCACGCTACTGGTCCCCCTCGACCAATCCGTCATCGTCACTAAATCTGCTATGTTGACGCCAGATCTATTGGCAAATCCCGAGTTGTACTTCTTCCAACAATTCTGACAATACTTCTTGCAAGAAGATCAATTAAAACGGCCCAGTTAAACAACATTTAGGCTGATAACTACTGTTACTGTTGCTTGAAAACGGTGCGTTTCCGAATATGAGTTTCTATAAGTTGGTCTATTTTGAATCCCCTACATACCCTACATTCATTAACTCATTCGCTGATCTTCAAAAAATAAAATAAAATACATAGCACATAAGAAAATATTACTTTCATATAAAATAATGATGAATCCACGCAGACAACAACCAAAGGGCAAATGAGAAATCCACATAACTATTTAAATTATATGGAGGAAACTCAAATAAGACTATTATTTTCGATAGAATTTCCAAATTCTCTTGAACACACTGTATTTCTTAAAGCTAATTTCTTACATTTCTTGAGAATGCAACGTGATGATTAAATATAAACCCAATTCGTAATCTCGAAACACTTAGACAGCTTTTAGAAAAAAGAAATAACACTCGGATATGTTATATACGAGGGTAGGCTGAAAACTAATGCACACATGCTTGGAGAGCGCGAACAAAAACAAATAGCAAGATCGGGCAAAAAGTACTTTAAAGTACAATTCTTAAGTTTCAAAATCATATATTTATTTTTCAACATAGTCACCGTTAAGGTTAACACATTTCTCCCAACGCGTAACAAGTTTTTTCATTCCGTCACTGAAAAATTCTTCCGACTTTTCTAGAATCCAGGACTTGACAGCTGCCTTCACCTCATCGTCCGAGGTGTAATGATTATCCTTGAGGTCTCTCTTGAGTAGAGGAAAAAAATTAAAATCGCAAGGCGCAAGATCGGGGGGAATAAGGAGGGTGTGAAATCGGTTCAAACTTCAGGTTTCGCAGAGCCTCTCCAGTTGCGTGCGAGGTGTGTGGACGAGCGTTGTCATGTTGCAAGATTATTGGCGCCAATCTGCCTCTAACACGACAAACTCGACGTCGGAGGTGTTTTGGTCTGTTTGTACTGAGAAGAATTTACCGTTGCCCCTCGTTCCAGAAAATCGGTCACATAAACTCGGCGAGCATCCCAAAACACAGCCAAAAGAAGTTTTTTTGCGGATGGTTGTGTTTTGAACTTTTTCGCCTAAGTAGAAGACGGATATCGATATTCAGCGCTCTGTCTTTTCTCTTCCAGGTCGTAATGATGGACATGACTCGTCCCCTTCACAATATTCAAAAGAAAGTCGTCTCCTTCATCACAGTAGCGCTGCAAAAGTTGCTCGCAGCGTTCCAATCGACGCTGTTTATTGTCGTCTGTGAGACGGCGTGGCACCCATCGTGCACAGATTTTGCGGTATCCCAATTGTTCAATAATGAAGCCGGCACATTCCTTGGATATTCAAATACGGTTTGCGATACTCGTTTGAGTGATTCGCCGGTCATTTTTAATCAAATCGTCGACGAGTTTGCGGTGTTTATCGTCTGTAGCAGTGATCGGACGTCCGCTGCGTGTTTCATCAACAATTATGGCATTTCCAGGCTCGCAACCATGAAATTTTATTACCCATCGATTTACAGTAGACCTATCAAGAGCATCGTCGCCATAAACAGCCTTTAAACAACGATGAATCTCAGTAGGAGTCACTTTTTTAGCAGTTAAAAATTCCATAATCGCACGCTGTTTAACTCGCGTTGACATAGCACTAGAACACGTCTCCATACTTTCGCTTCTCGAAATACACCGGATGAACGCAACGACCTCAAACCTGCGCATGCGTATTGAGGGGGAATGTTACTTCCACATGCCACCTGGCGCGCTTCTGAAGGTCATTTCGTTCGCGCTCTACAAGCATGTGTGCATTCGTTTTCAGCCTACCCTCGTAATTTAAATTATAAACCAAGGTGAGTCTGTGGCAAATTTGTGACGTGCTCTGTGACGTTATCAGTTTGTAAATGTTTGGTGCGGCATACCAAAGGTAATTATATGACCAGATTTATTCCATGAAAATTTAACTGGGCAACGTAACTTGACTTTTCCACTATTTTACCCGGGTGGTTGTAAGACGTAAAGCTCGAAACCATTGGTACTAACATAATGGTTGCCCTTCACACTACAGTTTCATTGTTAGGAATTACTTAAATAATGTATTTGGAGAAAATTGGATTGGAAGAGGAGCTGGTCATCCACGGCCACCAAGAAGTTGCGGTATCACTATACTAGATTTTTCTCTTTGGGCTACAATTGAAGAAATGTATACCAAACTCCAGTAGCAAACGAGCATGACTTACAACATAGTATAATCATAGAAATGCCGAAGTTAACAGAAAATGACTTTCGATACCTATACTAAGAACAGTTATATGATTCCTCTATCCATAATTAGTAGCCGAAAAACGTCACTTGAAGGATCGTAGACGAAACACCTTCAATAAATCAAAATGTATACAGAAATTAACGATGACAACATTTTAAGCCCCTTTTTATTTGAGAAAAAGGTGACTAAACCTGACATTTGTATTAACTACAGGAAAATTGAATCCATGCTTTAGCAGTTTCGTTTCCAAATGAAGCCTACAATGACATGCCCAAATAAACTGTATTATAAGCAAGATGGTGCTCTGTTAGAATAAAGTATTAATCAGAGAGTGGACGGAAAATCTAGTTTAAAATTGGAGCGCATTTAAGATATTCCAGGTATGATTTTGCTAAAAAGTTAGTTTTAGAAGTATAAATAAAAACTTAAATAACAAATTTACACACAAGATGATATAGTGACACTTGACCAGAAAGCAACCACAACTATATTATTTTGGTGCTTGTAAATAGCATAAATACCATTTAAATTTATCATATATAAATAAATAAAAATCCAAGAAAAATTCATCTTTAAATATATCTACTAAAAATTAATAATTTTTAATTTTACAAGGGACAATGTAAAAAATTCCTGCTAAAAGTAACAAATTTCAGGTTTTCGAACATTTCAAGTGTGCTATTGCAATTCAAGTATTTTCAAGCTTTTTCAATTTTTAGAGCTGTTTCATTAATTAATTGGCAAAAAAGGATAAACATAGTAGCCTGCTACATCTCCTGATCTGATCTCACCCCACGATTTCTTATGTGATTACATCATAAAATACAGAAATAAATGTATGCAATACAAAATGCCTCCAATGCCACTTAATATTATAGAAAAAGTCTAAAAGAAATTTATTTTACGTAGTAGCCTGCTACATCTCCTGATCTAATCTCACACCATGATTTCTTATGTGATTACGCCATAAAATACAGAAATAAATGTATGCAATACGAAATGCCTCCAATGTCATTTAATATTATAGAAAAAGTCTAAAAGAGATTTATTTTACGTAGTAGCCTGCTACATATCCTGATCTGATTCCACACCATGATTTCTTATGTGATTACGCCATAAAATACAGAAATAAATGTATGCAATACGAAATGCCTCCAATGACTCTTTAATATTATACAAAAAGTCTAGAAGACATTTATTTTACGTCTCTTGAGTATTATCAGATACATTCTTATTTAAAACGTCTTTAATTCCATTAGAAGCAGGGCCATTGTAGCCATATTTATTTGATAATCTGACAAGTATTTTACTAATACCCTCTTTGTGGTTGTAACGAGATTTATATGCTATACAGAACCCAAAAAATCCATTGTTAAAAGATATCCATAACGCTAACGATTAGACACGACTAACCTCACAAATTTTCCCCGGACGTTAAACGGTTAAACGAATATAAATCAAGTAAAATGTGCAAGCATCTTTACGAAGTTTCACATTTCCAAGATATCTAATTTGTTCCATACTTTATCAAACTAGTGTACAGTAGACTTCCGCTAACAAAAAAACATCTACATTAATTTCTGATTTGTCAAACTTAGAAAGCGTGTGGTTCTACAGCATTCCTAGTTCAGGAGCATCTTCAAAAAGAACAGTCGTAGCCGACAAACATTTACCGAGATATGGTGAATGTGTGAATTATGAGCTGTGTCGGTAGCATTCAAAATATTTTAAGTAAATATTTAAACCAGCACGGGCTACCTGCGAGATGTACACAAAAAAAATGTCACCTAAACATTCCACAATATATTTGGAATGGAAACAGGGCGTGAATCTGTTCAATTCCAGCTAATTAGTGGTTCTATTAAATTATTTACAGAGTCTGGATGTTCGTAGAAAAGCATTTTTTTACACGAAACAGGATAATATGCCTGTTCACAAAAACTAAATATCGCAGAAAAAAAACATTAATGGTGTTAGTTTCTAATAGATGAAACACCCAGTATTCTACATACTTGGCATACAATTTTCTCAACCAGTTAAGTAATTATTATTATTATTAATAAGTAATTATTATAAATTCCAGGAAGGCGTCGTCGCAGCTATTTGATTCTTTGCTGTGTTCGCTTAGGTATGTTAGTGGTAATAATTTTCAACATAATTGTTGAATCATCTTTCACATTGTCGAACACACGATAATAAGACGAAACAATAGAATGCAAACTTTCTCGAAGTTTTGTTCTATGACAGTTCCGGCATTCCATTAACTTTCGATCTTCTCCTCCAAATGTTAAGCCATCGATGTAGAAAATAAGTCGCTTCAATAATCTGATTAACACTGACTAAGGAAAGATATTTGATGCATGATGATTGTCAGCAAAACTGCATTCGCGTAAAAATCTCTACGTCAGGGTAATTAAAAACTGGCGCAGACGTTACAGGGCAAGTAAAAATAAACAAGATTCAATTTTGCAAATATGAAACCAATATTTATATCACATATTTTCCACAGCTATAAAATTAAAATATATTGCAATTTACTTTTTTTTTTTTTTGAAAAAATTTGCTTTACATTTTCTATGTTTTT